>JAQQSK010015990.1:0-10593 GCA_028658325.1 Potorous gilbertii | reverse complement strand
TGAACTAATCAACCAGAAGAAGAGCCTGGACCTAACAACTTCTTTGTCCTCTGAGCAAACTCAGAGAATATTTCTGGCCAACAAGGTCAGATGGGGCTGATGTTAGAGTATTTTTTCTCTAAAATACTTTATTTTAGAATTTAAGAAGGAGAACCTTTACCTGAGACACTATCTTGAATCATGGGACTTTTTCTTTTCATAATAATTTTATGGAGATATACTACATTATGACATGTTAATGGTAAAGAAAACACAGCTATCCTGTGTCATAATTTCAATTGATACTTTGTCAACTCTCTTATCTCATTGTATTTACCACCTATTCAATTAAGGACATTCCTTTCTCATAATATGGGTAAAGATCTAGAGATCACAAATTTCAGTGATATAGAGACCCTAAGTTGGGATTGTTTTAAAACATATTTAAGCCTGGTCATTCTTATATCAGTCAGAAGTTTCCTTCTGGCTCCATGATCATATATCTGCTAGCTTTAAGGGAATAAACAATATGGATTTATATGTCACCTAACATGTTTGCCTCTTCAATCAAACTTTCAGGTTGACAACACACACACATACATACTATATATTAAAGTGTATGGAAACACATACACATATATGTA
The DNA here is from genome assembly GCA_028658325.1 of Potorous gilbertii. NCBI lineage: Eukaryota > Metazoa > Chordata > Mammalia > Diprotodontia > Potoroidae > Potorous > Potorous gilbertii. The sequence goes on along the minus strand of JAQQSK010015990.1, from coordinate 9,970 downwards.
TGCACATGTAATGTGTTTATATGACTGCATACATAGTCATATATACCTATATATGTGCATATGTGTAATATAAATATAAATGTATACACATATTCACCTCTAATCTGTTTTCCATGGAGTGATGACCTTTTAAATACTTGGAGACTGGTATTATGTTCCCATACTTCCCATTTTCTCTTCTCCAGACATAATATGCCCAATTCCTTCATCTGATCTCCATATTATGTCTTCTAACACTTCACCCATTTAGTTGCCTCACCATAGATACTTTCTACCTTATTAATGTCTTTCTTAAGGTCAGAACTGAACCTAACATTCCAGATAAAGTCTGATAATGATAATGTACAATGGAATCATTAACTCCCTATTTTTGGAAGTTATCCACACACTGCCGATTCATTTTCAGCTTGAAATCCACTAAAAACCTCCATTTTTGGAGGAATGACTGCTGTCTGGTACCTTTCCTATCTTACACTTGGGAAGTTGATTTTTTTGTACCTAACTGAAAGATTTTACATTTATCCATCCTGAATTTCACCTTATTTGATTCAGTACAATGTTCTATAGCCTGTCAAGATCCTTTTGGATTCTGACTTTGTCATCTACTGTGTTGGATGTCCTTCTAACATGGTATCATCTGCAAATTTGATGAGCAAGCAATTATTTATAAAAGTAAATAATTATGCAAATAATTACTGTTAAGAAATGCCGACTGAATGTGTCAAGAAAATGCTTAGCATAATCAAGATTAAGTAGACTTAATCGATTTAAGAGAACAAACTGTTCTTAAGCATTCTAAAAGAATCTATTTACATAATGATGATTTATATTCTAATTACAACTTATTTTTATCTGTTCATTAAAGCAGGTCCCTGATAGGTATCTACCTTGCCACAACTTGCTAGTTTAGTTCAAGGTCTAAAGCAATACTTACTTGAAAACTTCCTTCTATTTGGCTTCTTTCCAAATTCATAGAACCACAGAATTTGAGAGTTAGAAGGGAACTGGATCATCCTTCCCTACCCACTCTTGTCTAAGAAAGTCCCTTTCTCAAGCATCCCCAAGACATGGTCATCCAGCCTTCACTTTAAACCCACACTGAGGAGAAGCTCACTGCTTCTGAAGCAGCCCACCGCACCTGGGGATAGCTCTAATTGGGAAAAAATCCATTGCTTCATCAATTTAAGTGCATTCAATTCAGTAAGCATTTATCAGTTGCCTATTTTAATGCAGAATAGCTTTGAAGATTTTGTTCAAAATCTTGCTAAAATCCAGGTTAAAATACACACACACACACACACACACACACACACACATATACACACACGCATACATGGCATGTAGCCTGTTCCACCAGGCTAAGGGCACTTTCAAAATGGGTGATGAGGTTACACCACCACTATCACCCATTCTTGGGAAAACTACTTACTAAAATTAGCATGTTTGCTAGCGGGAAGTATGCAAAGGTAACCTTCCTGGCACTTTGGATGAGGATTTTGATGGCTGCAGTCCCTAAACTTGGAGAAGTAGATTTATAGCAACTTAAGAGATTTGCTTCATAAACAAAATAATAGAACTGTGTGAGTGCCAGTCTAGACCTTGTAATTTCTCGTATGTGCTTTCTTATGTTTATCCTGAATTTCTTACAGTCAGTGTGAACCATTGTCTCTGGTACATTGGGTGTAGCTGATGAACCTCCATTGAGGGCTACTTACATGTTTGTAAGTTCCTTGTGTGCTATGGGACTCAAACTGAAAATATAATTCTTGGGGATAGGACTTAGGAATACTTTCGGCATACTAGCATGTATATAATGAGTGAACAGTATAAAGGGAAATGACAGCCAAATATGACAAGGCGGAGTACAAGAGAACTTGCCAAAAGACAAAAATGGTTGGGGGTGGAACAGGCAAGACTGGATGCCAACTCATGCTAATGCGATTTTAGAGTACACATGATCATGGGGCTTAAATCACATGTGGACAGACTATACCTAGAGTAATGTGACCACTTCTGGGAGGACATATTTTAGGAGGACAACAAAAACATGAGTAACTATGCAAAGGATTGTTATGGAAAAGAGGGCTATGTAACTCTAGAAGGTAGAACTATGACCAATAAATGGAAATCTAAAGGAGGCAGATTTCAGCTCAGTAGAAGGAAGACTGTCCAAATAATTAGATTTGTCCAGTAATGGACTTACATTATGTAGTGGTGTGTTCTTTATCATGGGAAGAGTTCAAACATACTAGAGAACCATCCATTGGGGGATAGTATAAATAGTGCCTGGTACTGAGAAGGCATTTGATAAATGTTTTGTGATTTATGGATGTTAAAGTAGGGGATTCACATGCTAGGTACAAAGTAGGACCAGGTGACCTCTAGTGTCCCTTTCAGCATCATTATTCAAAGTTTAAGGGACCAACCTACAGCTCCCCAGAAGTGTGGGTGAGTATATGAGGGGCCTTAAGCCCTCTGCAGAAAAAAAGTACACATGCAAACACTTCTGAGTTTAATTTGCACCATTAACATTTTCTCTAGCACTTTCTTAAGTTTAGCAATCAACAAAACAATAAATCAAAAATTGATCTGTAGCATTTGTCAGTTGCAAACATGTAAATGTTCACGCTGAAAATCTGACAATCAATTCTTGTGAGTCAGTACAAACTGGCTCTAGCACAGCCCAGACTCTAACTGTATGATTCTGTGAACTGCGTTAGATGGAACTGTCAGTGCTGGGTAGACAGACTCCCTAAATGTCGGACTGCGCAGCTTCCCAGATCAACCCTTTTGGCTAACCAACTAAAAACTTCCAGAGAAAATAGTTTCTTTATCATCTAGATAAAGTATTCTGGGTTTGGCTCATTTGATGACTAATTAATTTATATACTATAGAGGGGCAGAAGGAGTTGAGACCCAGGACAGCAATTAGATGAACAGCTGCAAATGAAGTTCTTCCCTAATGGCTGGGAGTAGAAGGAGGCTGCAGAATATCTGTGGAGAGATAGGACAGAGATCTATCTGGCAGGAATGCTGGAGAGTGAGGTTGGCCTGAAAGGAGGAGAATGGACTAGACTGATGGGCAGCTATGTGGTGCCATCTTACTGAGTCATTTCAGCCACATCTGACTCTTTGTGACCGTTTGGGGTTTTCTTGGCAAAGAGACTGGAGTGGTTTGCTATTTCCTTCTACAGCTCATTTTACAGATGAGGAAACTGAAGCAAACAGGGTTAAGTGACTTGTCCAGGGTCTCACAGCTTAGTAAGTGTCTGAGATCAAATTTGAACTCAGGAAGATATGTCTTCCTGATTCCAAGTCCGGTGCTCTTTCCACTGCACCACCTACCTGCCCTTGGAGTCAGGAAGACATGAATTTAAATCCTACTTCAGACACTTAACCAACCATGTTGTGCTGAGCAAGATGTTTAAACTCTGTTTGCCTCAGTTCTCCCATCTCTAAAATGGAGATGACAATAGTATCTACATGCCCCTTGAGAGGATAAGATGAGATAATATGTATAAAGTATTTTGTAAGGTAATATGTATATTTTGTAAGATAACATGCATATTTTGTAAGATAATATGTATAAAGGTTTTGTAAACCTTAATACCTTATATAAATGCTAAGTATGATTATAATTAGCTATTTTCATTAGTATTAAGTGGAAGGCAAAAGATCTGTAAGAAATGGGGATCTCAAAAAGGAAATAAAATGTCAGATGAACTATGATCAGAGTCCATTTATTTCTTAAATTTAACGTAACTGCATCCTCTACTGAAAAGCCTGTGGGCACAAGCATAAATATTTACTGATTAAATTATTTAAAGCAACTGTACCGCAGTATTTTGGAGAGCACTCTCCATGCTGAAAGACTCTTGAACCACAAAGATGATCTGTGAAGGTCTCCTCCCTTGGGGGCTTTAGCTACTACTAATTATCTTAAACTTATTTAAAATGGTTCTACCTCCTTTGTTATAATTTTTGAGTCATTTCATGAGGATGTTTTTTCAATGTCTGACTCCCTTCTGATGAATGTCAGTGCTTTGTCTGAGAAAAAAAATACAAACCAAACCCCATCCTAGGAGGCAGAAGCTGTGGTTAAGGCAGTGTATGTTGCAGCTTCAGGCTGGGGTCTCTGTCAAAGACTGACCAACATGCCCATTACACTGACTTGCAAGTCATCAGTTATTCAGTGCCTCCTGACAGCATCTCAACTGGAATGGCCCCAGCATAAGAATACAACAGGCTAAAAGCATCAGCAGGAAGTAGCCAGTCACAGAACAGTGCCATAAAAATGATAAAGCAACTTGGGAAGCGAAACCCTGTCTAACTTGACACAGGAGTAGAAAGAAGGATGTTTCTTCTTACTCTCCTACAGATGACACATTTAAGTCTGGAAGGCAACTCAGAGGTTATCTAATTCAAATCAATCATTTGACTAATGAGGAAACTGAGAGAATATGTGACTTGCCCAAAGTCACACCACAGTGCCATAGCCAGGATATGAACCCAAGTCTTTCAGCCAGTACTCTTTCCATTGTACTGTTGCTATTTAGAAAAATCTGGTGGACATAAGGGGAAAAAACCTGACACTTTTATTTCTATATTGTCATGCTTTTTTTCTTTTCACAGTTCTTTCACATGCATGATATTACTTTTTTTATCATTGCAAATATCCTGTAAAATTGTCAGTGCATTTTGAATTGACTCCATTTTATGATCAAAATAATTTTTTATAATTATATCATACATGAATATAAAAATATAAATATATTATAACTATCTAATTGTAAAAATAATAACAACTAGCATTTATTTAAGATCTACTATGTGCCAGGTACTGTGCCAAGTGCTTTATAAATATTAGTTCATTAGATCCTCACAACAATCCTGGAAGGTAGGTGCTGTTATTCTCATTTTACCACTGAGGAAACTGAGGCAGACAAGGATTAAGTGATGTGCCCAGGATCACTAGCTAGCTAGTATATGTCTGAGGGTAGATTTGAACTCAGGACTTTTTGATTCCAGATCCACTACTCTATCCACCATGCCATATAGCTGAGAAACATGACTTTGAAAGATTGTGACATGGCCAAAATCACATGATTAGTCAATGGCTGTGTCTGGACTAGATCTCCAGCTTTTGGACACTCAGTCTAGTGTCATTTTCTCTATAAAATATGGGCATGACAGAGGAAGAATGGTGGAAGTGGGCATGCAGGTGAGCATTCAACTTAAGTTGAAGTTATAATGAAAGGGGAAAAGGGAGAAGTACCAGAGTGAATATAGACCACAAAGTGTGAAAATCCCAGCTTTTTTAATGAAATGTTAAGGTCCCTTGCATGAAGTGGCCAGCAGAAAGCTCTGCAGAAGCCTTGGTGTCTGGCATCTTGCCCCAAAAGCTCTGCAGATCAAAAGGGCAACTTCCCAGGCTCGCTGCAGATTTAAACTGTACTTTCTGCTTCCTCTCACTGATATCACTGCAGAAATGAAAAACTATCTGTATTATTACTCAGTTATCTGGCTCTGCTGAACAATTCTTCAGCATGCCTACAGGAGAATTTCAATCAAAACCAGCTTATCCTTCTTTACCCACTCCCCCAGGAACTAGTGCTTGCTGACAGTGCTCTGGCAGCAGAGGGGCCAAGCCCACAGAAGTCAGAGGACCAGTCTTTGCATTTATTTGCAAATACAGAGCAAGTGGTGCCCTCACAGGGTAAAACGTAATAACACAGCATAATCAAGAAGGAATGAATGCAGTTTTCTCAATCACTTGATTGCTTTCCTCTCCTGCTCGTCCAAGGGCAGGTCAAGGTGACCAGACCTAGTGACCAAGAGTGCTGTGTTAAACAACTAACAAAACCAGTTTGACAAGGGCCACAAGATGTGCTTCCTTCTGCCACCCACCCTACGGATTATTTCCTAGAAGGTTGCCACGTTCTTTTAGGGCTTGCCATGTTGCTCCTCACTTTGACACTATCAGGCAAGTGGCATCTCTTCAGAAGGAAAAGTCGAGGTATGGAGAATGATTTACCAAATGTCCCAGATTCTCATTAAGAGAATTGGGAAACAGAAACCTGCTTACTCTACAGCCTAGGATATGAATTTCTCTACACCAGAAACTCTTAAAAAGCTTAGACTCCAGAAAGGTTAAATCACAGACTCTCAGAAGTAGAAGAACCAACTCAGAAGCCAACTTCCTCAGCTAGTAGCCTAAATAAAAATATCCTTGATAAGAAGTGATGCTAAGGTCTGGTCCTCTGACCCTGTCATACATTTTATAGATGCCGATAAACATCATAACCAAATATTATTGATTAAGTTTCCATTTTTACAATGAGTAGGGATAGGGACTGGATTTGTGGTATCACTGATATAGGGAATTACCACATGAGGAAATCCCTTTCCTAATGTAAGTAGACACTTTCTCTACCACTTATCATCCTTGAGGGTTGCCTAGAGGACTAAAACATTAAGTGCCTAGCTCAAAGTCATGGAGCCAGTTATGTATCAGAGGCAAGACCTGAACCTTGAGTCTTCCTGAATCTGAGACTTGTTCTCTATCCATTATGGCACACCATCCTTCCATCCATAATCACTATCATTGTACCTTCATTTACATATACCTGTAAATATACATTCCCCAATTTTTTAAACACAGAACGTGATTCTCTGGGAGAACCATTAAGCCAGCAAAGAATTTAGCCATAAACCTTTCTTGCTCTTCATTGGAACTGAGCACTGAGTCAATAAACAGACACTATGCCTCACCGTAAGTAGCTTACAACTGAAAATAATGCTTATGGGAGGCAACAGAGAGGATGAGCATAAAGAGGGCAGAACTTTTGGATCAGAGAAGATGTGATTTATGCAACATGGGGCTGGGGGGAAGAGGATGTTATCATTGCCAATCCCTAAAAATGCTACTGACGTTTCATGGACAATAGAGAAATGTCTCCCATGAGTGGTTTCAAGCCAGAGTAAAAAGGAGACTAAGCCCAAGAATCATCAAAACGATCTCAGGCTTGCCAGAGCCCAGTATTCTGGACCCTTGTTGGTTTGGAGGAGCTCAGTGAAAGACTCACATCATTATGGGGCTGAGAGCAGGAAGGACACAGCAGCTGTATGGCCTTAAGTAAGCTTCCCAAATGAGGAAGTAAGCCATGTTTTAAGTGCATCTGGCAGAAATGAAAACCCCTCTAGTCTGCCAAGAACAGAAGTTGACATCAGTATTAGTGATTACTGTGATTAGCTGCAATAATATACCATGATTTCTTATATTTGGGGCAGAATGGGAGCAAAGCAAAAGAAGTGGAAAACAGAAGTCATAGGATTGCAAGTATCAAGGGACCATAATAGACCAAAGCAATGCCACCATGGCTAAAAACCATCTCTATCTGTTGTGCACAGAAAGCTTGCCTGACAGTTTCCCAGTCTGTGACCAAATAGCTTGAATGAAGCCAGACTCCTGGGTTGTTTGTATGTAGCAGGTACACTCTGGGTTCCCTTCCCCACCTCCTTTGAAGTATATTCAATCACCGTTCTTGGTGACTTCTTGGATACTTGGATGAGGAGGGAATAGGGAGTAGGCTTCTGGCCATGTATGACACATTACTAAGTTGGGAACTCTTATTGGCCACAGAGTCGGATCTCTGAGGGGTAGATGAGCCCCTCAGCTGGCTCTCTTCCTTCTGACTTTGAAGCATGGGGATGACTTTCTGAGATGTCCAAACAGAGGTGGGGTGTTCTTCTCTCTGCCTGGCAGTGAGCCATGAAAACAATCTAATAGGAGGTAGCTACGTGGAAAAGAGGAGAGGGAGCTCTGGACTTTGAGTCAGGAAGACTCCCAGCTCAAATCTAGCCTTAGATAGTTAGAATTTGTGTAACCCTAGGCAAGTCAGCCTCCGTCTGCCTCCGTGTCTTCGTTTGTAAAGTGGGAATTATAAGAGCACTGACCACTCAAAGTTATTGGAAGGATCAAATGAGAGAATATTTGTGAAGTGCTTCACAAACTTTAAAGTATTCCATATTCTGCAAGGTAGAGAGTGTGGTTCTTATCATCTCATTTTAAAGAGATGAGAAAATTGAAGCTGAAAGGTCAAGTCCAAGGTCACCTGTTTGATGTCAGAGAGTGTGTAGTGGTATGGGAATGGGGAGCACTCATCCTCTTCTAGGTAGCTGTATGGCCTTGAATTATATAAATGGACCTATATTTCCTGACATAAGCAGAGAGGGAAAGGATTTTCTAAATGACCTCCAAGGTTCCCTCTGGCTCAGAAAAGCAGATAGTGGAAAAAGGGGAAGGACATTATCTTGCCACTAGTTCAAGAATGCTGGATGCATCCTGGCGTGACTACACATAGTGTCATTTTTAAAAAGCACTAAAACTCCAGTAAGAAAGTGAGAAAAGTTCCATGCATGTTCAAAAATGCTTCACTTCTGGGAATATATTTAAGGATGACTTTGGGTTTTTTTCGCTTTGCTTCACATGTTATATTAGTTTCAGCCCCACCACTTGGGCTGCTTTCCCTCAAGTCCCACAATCTTTTCTCCCATTTTTTTCAGGCACAAGTTTACAAAGATTTGAACACAAGAAAATAGAAAAACAAATAAATGGATGTAGTCATTGATTTAATCAGTCAAGGCAAATAGTTCTGCAGGAAAGGAAAAAAAAAAAACAACAGCCGCAAATAAAAAAAAGCTCTGAGGGCAATGAGAAGAACCAACTTCTATCAACCAATGCTGCAGTCAACAGCCCAAGGACAGCATGTCCTTCTAATGATTTCTAGAGGCAAATTCCCAGGTCATACTTTATTCCTGTGATGACGATGGCATACTTAACAGAGAAAGAGGCATTATATTTATTCTCCCAGTGTGCTATCAGTTATAATCCATACTACTTAAAGGGGGGGCGGGATTAATGATGGCTTTAATTTTTAAGCAATTTAAAGCATTTCATTGTAAGGCTGATGTCCAAATGGCAGAGAATCACAATCCTATTCCCTGCAGAGGAGCTGATAGGAGGTTCTATGCTGATTGGTTGATATCATAGCAGCATTCTAATTCTTGCAGGTATTTCACTGGTATCCTCAAAAGATCTGCAGGTACCAAGTATGTGAAATAATACATCAGATGTGACTATTACTACAAATGTACCAGCACACAATAGGTACTTAAGAAAATGACTTGCCCAACATCACATAGCTAGTTAGCACCTAAGGTTGGATCTGAAAGCAGATTTTCCTCACTTTAGGACCAATGCTCTATCCATTGTGTCATCTAGTTGCTTCAGTCACTATCACTGAAATGTGTCAGCATTGTAAGTATTTATAAAAATATAGTCAGTTATGTGATGATGCTTGTTTTGAAAACACACATTTGTTTTTGACTAACATATTGGGAATCAATTAAGCATAAAATGAATTTTGAATTGCTTATATCCAATTTCCTCCTAAAAGAAACATCAGGAATGCAGAAAACTGCACCTCTTCACAGTTACCAACAAGCTGTAACCCTCCAGATGCCCACTTGCACAAGCAAACCACAAGTAGAGTGCTATATTTATTTTGCATCTTCTGGTTCAGCAAGAGCTGTGGTAGAAAGAAGGGTTGGGTTGGATACAGTAACAGCAAAATTATTCAGTAAAAAATTGTGGGGGGCGGAGCCAAGATGGTGGAGTAGAAAGACTCACCTATGCTAGGTCCGAACCCACAGCCCATAGATTTCCTGTAAAAAGAACTCCTGACAAATTCTGGAACAGTGGAAGCCACGCAGCAACACAGTGAAGGAGATTTCTATTGCAGAGAGCCCTGAAAAACCGACCACAAAGGTAATCCGGATACGGGAGCGGAGTCCTGCCCGGCCGAGCGCTCCCCTCTCCCGCCCCGGCCACGCGGCACTGAGAGGAGCCAGCAGACCCAAGCAGGCGTCAGGGACCTGAATCTCCAGCAGCTGCGAAGGTCCTTCCACC
>JAQQSK010015989.1:0-10593 GCA_028658325.1 Potorous gilbertii | reverse complement strand
CTACTCATCCTTTCCCTGCTCCTCACACACCACTATTATCTTAACCATCTTCATGGGTTTGGTATTGTGGTCCCCAAATACCCCCCTCCGCTTCCCTAACACCATTTATTGACATTTTCCCCTTGCTTCAAGATTCAACTCAAATCAAATTAACTTTTCTTGGCATCAGTTTCAATTAAACTATAAAGAGGTTAGACATTAAAGGACCATTTTATCTCTAAATCTATGATCCTTAAGATTCTTTGTTTCTAATATGAGATAGTACAACATCTATTCCAAACCTTAAATTTTAGGGTTCTAAGATTCAGTCATTAAGTCAAGTGAAATGAAGTCCTCCCAAGGAGTCAACTTAATGCTAGATTATAAACCAAATTCTTGGGAGCAAGGACTTTATCCTATTCATCTTTTTATTCTCCCTTAGGACCTAGTACAAGGTCCTATACAAAGAAGTCATTAATAAATGTTTATTGAATGAATAAACACCTATTGTCATAAACCTACTGGACTGTAAGTTACTTGAGGATGGGGCCCCTTATTTCTCATTTTTTGTATCATTCCCTGTGTTGATGACATAGTAGATGATCAGTGTTTGTTGAATGAATGGACAGATGAATGAGTCAGTCCCTATACCTATCAGTTTCTATGATGAATTACTGCCCTAGTATCAACCAAAGGGAAAGCAAACTGCACTATTTCTTGAGTTAATTTGAAAGGTACTTTTACATTCACTGGGAGATGGTATCAATTCTTTGCCTTCACTCTTTGACTTCCCAGCAATGAGTGGCAAGAGCAAGTTTTGAGCATGAGTGCTATTGAATGCACATCTTGCATGACAAGAAAACAAGAAATCTCCACGCATTAAGTACTTTAAAAATAACATATTTATTCTTGCCCATATGTCAATCCATTTGTAAAATAATAATACTTTATATTCATAGAATAGGCTGACAGAGCTCATGTTCCTTAGAAGAACTAAGTTAAGTTAATAACATATATTTTCCTTTTCCTCACTAAATAAGAATATTTGAAGCAGAATGAGAGTCAAGGCATGAAGGTCTCGTTGTTTGACCTTGTAGTCTTAAATCATCTGAGCAGTTTGAAAAGAGTAAAATGCAAAACTATTGGACTAGCTGTAACTCTATTTTTTTTTAAAGTGAATTTCATTGTATTTTCAACTGAAGATCTGCCTTCTGCCCTTCCCGGCTCCTGTCCTGATCACTCCTATTGTCATTGGAGAAAGCAAGAAAAAATAAAACCCTTGTTAGAAACTTGTATAGTTAAGCAAAACAAATTCCTTCATTGGTCATGTCCAAAAGATACACCTCAATCAGCACTGGGGATCCATTGTCTCTCTATCAGGAGATGGGCAACATTTCTTCAAGAGACTTCTGGAATTGTGGTTGGCCATCCTGTTGATCAAAATTCCCAAGTCTTTCAAAGTTGTTTGTCTTTGCCGTACTTTTGTAATTATATAAATTGTTCATCTTATTCTGCTTGTCTCACTCTGCATCAGTTTATACAATTCTTCCCAGGTTCATATGAAAATATTCCCTTTATTATTTCTTATAGCATGATAGTACTCTATCAGATTCATATATCAAATCTTGTTCAGTCACTCTATAATTAATGGGTGCTCCATCAGCTTCCAATTCTTTTGCCATCAAAAAGAGCTGTTATAAACATTTTTGTAAACATGGGACCTTTCATTCTTTTTTTGACCCCATTAGGGTATATACAGTAGTGGTACTGAAGAGTCAAAAGGTATGCACAAAATTTTGTAGCTTTGGGGCATAGTTCCCAGCCATTACTCTATAAAAATTGTTTTTTCATGGAATAAAGATGATCATCGTTATCACTGAGAACATAGAGACACATTTTGAAGATGCTATTTTTGGCTGTACCCCTAAGGTCATTGAAATGTTTGAGACAAGGAAATCTATACAGAAAAAGAGAAAGCATCACTTTAAGTTTCCTGTCCTTTTTTTAAAAAGTGACCTGGGTCATCCAAATCATCCACTAAGGTGCTTTCATACTCTTCTAAGCAAATGCTTTAGGCCTAATTTATGACATGGTTGAATTGGATTTTTTATGGGCTTCTATGTATATTTTATAGTCAGCTCTGTCCTGTGAGACAACTGAGATTGATTCGTCATGCCAGGTGGGCATTGTGATAACCAAGTGTGAAAATGTGAAAAATAGCAGAAATAGGTCCTGTCTTCAAGGAATTCATAGTTTTATGGAGGAGACAGAACAAGTTCATAAGGCAAAAATAAATAAATAAATAATTGATGCAAAGAAAAACTAGAAACACAACCCCATTTTCTCTCCCAGGAACTGGCCTGGGCACATCTCATTCATATTTTAGAAGCCTGGTATTTGCCAAATATGTATGTCCTCAGGTGGTAGAGGTAGCTTAGACTCTCTAGGATTTCCTATAGCAACTTGGCAGAGTCCCTATGGCTATTGTAGAGGCCAGGGCAGGCTTTGAAAAGTCTTCCATGCATCACAGCACCAAGAATTTTTTCAGTGCTGGTGAGGATAATTTGTACTTTCTGGGTTTTTCTAGGGAATAATTCCAGATTGATAAACTTAGCAAAAGGGAAATGAAGGAGTTTCAGGGTTTTTTTTTATTAAACTATTTTATTTGTTTTCAATGTTCTGCAATCACTTCCTTATGTCTTAGATTTTTTCCCTCCCTCCCCCTCCTTCCCAGGTTTTTTCCCCCACTAGGAAGCTTTACTTTTGTCTTTTGACTTAAACCAGTTCTTTCCCCTCTGAATCATTCTCACTACAGTGTTTGATACTTTATAGAAGAAGCTCTTCCTTAAAGGAAAGGACTGGTTAGAAAGCTTCAAGGCATGAGGCTAACTGAGAAGAGGTAAACTGCATAACCCCTAGAAAGCCCAGTGGTCATTTCAATCACAAAATTAAAAATTCATAGAATCTCAGAATTGAAATTAAACTCAGTTAGCTGTCAAGTCTAACCCATAGCTGGACAAAACAGCCGGATGATAGAGTATCTAAGAGGCTAAACTTGTAATCAAGAAGACTTGAGATCAAATCTTATCACAGACACTTGATAGCTATGTCACCCTGGGCAAGTTACTTAATCTCTGCCGGTCTCAGTTTCTTCATCTATAAAATGGGAATGATAACAACAGCAATTACCTTACAGGGTTATGGAAAGGATTAAAGGACATGATATGTAAAAGTCCCTAGCAAACTTAAAAGTGGTATATAAATGTTGGCTGTTATTATTCCTAACATAATCTACTCTACAATAAATTTGACAAGTGACCATTTGGCTTTTGCTTGAAAATCTCCCATGGGAATTATCTTCAAGATATTCTATTATTCTAGAAAATTCTAATTTTTTAGCACATTTTTCTCTCTACATTTCCCATCCATTTCTCCTACTTCTTGCCCATTGTACCAAGCATGATAAGCTTAACCACTCTTTCATAAGGAAGTATTGCTAATAAATGAAGATAGTTATTATGCCTCCTTACTACCTCCCCTAATCCCAAGTCTTCTGTACTACAAAATAAACATCTCAGTTCTTTTCAACTAATTCTCACACAGTAAAAAATTTAGTCCTTTCAGCACCCTGTTCACATATCTATAGATGCTCTCCAGTTTTACAATGCCGTTCCTAAAATGTGGCACCCAGAACTGAAGAGTGCACGCTACATAACAATGGATGGCATCAATGTTATCTTCTTAGACTGCCTCTTTTAATGGAGTCTAAGATTGCAATTACTTTGAGTTTTGCTATTGTGGCCATATCACCCTGATAGCTAACAAGTAATATTAAACTGAAACTTACAACATGTGTATATATAAATATATGTGTGTATGTGAGAAAGAGAGAGTATGTGTGCGTGTGTGTGTGTGTGTTTGTGTGTGTGCTTCCTTCTGGGTGGGTACCTTAGGCACTAGCCCAAAGGAGACTGCTCATATCTTCTGTGTCCTTGGGAAAACATGAGCTTCTGCTGGAATTTTCACTGGTCTATACCTGTGGGTAGCAAGATGAAAAGAAGAATAAGTGCTTACTGTGTATCCCAAAGTACTAAGTGTTTGAAATACAAATGAAAGCAAGATAGCTTCTGCTCTCCAGAAACTTACATTCTAATAGAAAGAGTGTGTAATTTGCTGGGCTGCAGGCAAGGAGGAAGCAGTTAGGACATGGTAGCCAGAGGAAAGAAATGGAAAGTTTTATGTGGCTGACAATAGCTACAAATACTGATTAGAAGCAAACCTAAACCAATCTAGGTAGATTTTACCTGAATGTATGATTCATAGATCCCCATTTCCATCTAATAGCTACAGAAAGTTTTCAGGGAAGAGATTAATCTATATCGTGCATGACAGTGGGGAAGAGGCAAAGCATAGGGCTGACCACACTGGATAGAGGGCAGACAATGCTCCAATTAATTCATTATCTCATTGATGTATATACAAAAAACTGTTTCAGTTGTACATACAACAGTTTGTATATACAACATACAGAGGAGGACCTGCTATCACAGGTTCTTAGATCTGCATTCATAAAAGGAAAATAACTTTCAAGGGGTTAACAATCAGTTTAATCAAGCACATGTATCATTCTTTTAATCAAGTACATATATCATTTAGGGAGTTCAGGGAATCAGCACCCTGAATTTCAAAGAAAATACAGTGAAATCAAAAGATCAACAGACGTGGCTTCCTTTGTCTGAATTCAACAGACAATTGGACCCCAAACTTTTGTTACCAGAGAGGGAAGCATGACATCTGAGTTCTCAAAGCCCTCTTTAGTGGCTTGCCAGAGTCCATGTCTGGCATTGAAACCTTCTTACCAAAAACTAAGCCTCAAAGTAAAACTTCAACTCAGAGTTTTCATGCCTCCTTTAGAGCCAGAGGGCATCCCAACCATTTGACCCAGTGCCTCATAGAAAGAATAAAAGTACTTGGGACCCATCTACAAAACAACTCCTCTAATCAAACCTCCCACAATGGGCAATGATGGATGGGAAAGATATTTAATCACATTAAAATAATTAACCATACAAATACACTATTTTTAAGTAAAGAAACTCTTGTTTCTGTACTTTACTCTTTGTAAAGACTTTTGATTGAAAAGACAAGATTCAGTCAGAGGCACTTGACTATACTAAAACAAAAACAGCAAAAAATCTCATTCTGATTGGCATTTTGGAAACATATTCATGTCTTCCCATCCTATACCACTCATATCCATGTCTTCACATAAATTGATGTCATTATCACCCAACATAACTAGGGTGAAAATCTTCCCCAAAATCTCCAGATAGTGTGAGTATACAAAGAAGCATTGAACTGTCCACTGGTTAGTCTCACTATTGTCATATGCCCAACTCATCTTCTTTAGGCATGTATTTCGTCTATGATGAGGACATGGAGTACTTAAGAGATCGAGTAGATTTTAGAAGACAGCTTCCCAAAGCTAAAGGCACTCTTTACTGCACTTAGTCAAGTGAGAATTATAACACCTCTCCCTCCATTATATAACATGGAAAAATGGGTTGAAATTAGAAAAATTCAGACAAATCAATTGTTTTGTATCAAGTATGCAGCATGATGTATTGTTCTACTGAGTTCAACTTAGAACAAAACCAACACTGAATCCATTCACGGTGATTTGGATGTACATATACAATAAGCAAAGTCAAATAATCTTAAACCTTTGCTCATAAAATGGGTAGGCATCTATAGGGCCTTTGGAGTTGGAAACATCCCAGAAGTCTTACAAATTACAAATATTTTGGCATGGCTGTAAAATTTCCAAAAGGATGTTTACAAATTAGGTGTTTTTTAAAATAAAATTTATGACTCTCAATTAACTCACAGTATTATATAAAATTATTGTTGAAATCACTATCTGGCTTTGTACACTAATTAGCAATCAGAATGTTGACTTGTTTTGCAGATTTCTCAAAGGCTGCAAAGATGATCCTTGATTTACTGGAAAGGAAAATTAATAAGTGAGTGAAATTCCTTCTAATAATCTCAACTGTTTAATGAGCCCTGGAAGTTTGCCTAAGAACTAGGCATGTAGTCAAGTCTGACTCTTCCAATTTTAATGTGATGCTATTTTAGGGTATTTAAAAACAACAGGCCATTTAATTCAGGAAAAAAACAAATGGACAGCATTTCTTTAGAATCTTTTAATGTTAAAAACTGAGTGAAATACTAATTCTGCATGGAATCTTCAACAAATGGAATGAATATTTTTAGACCTTGATCACAAGACATTTTAAATAGAATTTTTGAGGGAAAGGTCTATTTAATTTTTATATTGGTACTCCCAGCACTTTATACAGGGGTTTATTTCTAATAGAAGTTTAATAAATGCTTATTGATTAATTGGGACATAGAAACATAATAAAAGATGCCAAGTAGAACAAATCTAATGGCTCTTACACATGAAGTTTTTCAAATATTACAAAAGCTTGCATGCTCTTTTTCATTCCGGCCTGATTTTCTTAAACTGTATTAATGTATAACATGATTCCTGAAACTGATTTTTTGAAATTAATTTTGACTTTGTATTTTGCTTTTTTATATTTCCTCATATTAGGTCTAACCCAACAGTCTAACCTGGGGAGATATTTTTGGTTCTTGACTCTGTCATCTAAATTTTTAGGTAGTATATGTTGGGACAGCTAGTTGGCACCATGGATAGAGCACCAAGCCTGAAGTCAGGAAGACTTGTCTTCTTGTGTTCAAAGCTAGACTCAGACATTTAGTACCTGTGTGACCCTGAGTAAGTCACTTAATCCTGTTTGCCATCATCCTCATGTAAAATGAACCAGAGCAGGAAATGGCAAGCCATTCCAAGTACCTTTGCCAAGGGAACCTGAAATGGGGTCACAAAAACTTGGCCACAACTAACAAACAGTGAACAAACAGTGTTCAAAAGAAAATCCACATATTCTTGCTTTCTTCCCCATGTTGGGGCATTATTTTGACGTTGAGAGTATTTCATGACTGAATAATAAAATATCTGAGCTGAAAGTGATAAAGAGGTCATTCAATACAGCACTCTCATTTTACAGGTAAGGAAAATGAGGCTCCCAAAATTAAAATAGCTTACTCATGACCCCATAGTTAGTATATAAGAGAATTGAGACTAGAGCCCAGTCCTCTGGATTTTTTCCACCACATCATGACACATCCACAAACTTTGCATTGGAAACTTTCTGAAGAGCAGGTGGTTTCTTACTTTAGAGCTATATGCATTCTGGGTCATGTCTCCAAATGATGAGGAGTTATCTCATCTTGTGAAGAGCTGGGCATTCTACCCATTACTAGTTATGGTATCCATGGTTACTAGCCATAGGGAGATTGGGTAGCCATCCTTTTGCCCTCCCTAATATTCTACAAGCAGAAATTATTTCTCCCTTACAAATATTCAGCTCTTGGGCAACATAAGAAAAAAAGGAAGAGCACTGGAACTGGCACCTGGAAACCTGAGTTCCAATGTTAATTTTTTGACATTATTTCTAACACTGTGACAGTGAGCAAATCATTTAACATTTGGATGTTTGTTTGCTCATTTGTAAAACAGGATTAACAATACTTGTACAACTTGCCTCACAGGAATATTATGAGGATTGAAGGTAGAAGGTACCTTTATAAACCTTAAAAAGCTGTGGAAAGGTGAGTTCTTATCAGTGAACCCCTACGCCTTTACTACTTTAATTTCTTTTCTCTATTTCACCTCTTCTACACATGTCATTCTAACTGTATTATAGTTATTTATGTGCACATCCTATCGTTCCATCAGAGATTGTAAAGTCCTGGAGGATCAGGACTGTTTCATTTTGTTTTCTTCATTGTATCTCTAGTGTTTGGATACTGTACTGCACATAGTAGGCATTTAGTAAATGTTTGTTGAATTGAATGAGCAGCTGGGTGATTTGCAGTAGGAGCAGATTTGCTGAAAAATGCTTAAGGGGATTTGCAATTATTCATCTGAAAGTGGCTCAGTTTCTAGCATATGACTTGTTTGACAAGTAGTCATTTTTCTTTAGGGGAAAAAATTCAGGCTTATTGAGGTATGTAGAGGTTAAGGATAAGACTGTCATATCAGGAAGAGAAAAGCAAGGCATCGATTGTTCCCTAGCTCTTTGTGACAATTCAGGAGACAGTTACATAGTTAATATAATATAGTTAATGATAAAATACTAAATTGTCATTAACTCTTGTGTCACTACCAACTATTTCTTCCACAAATGAAGAAGCCCAAACAGTACAGTGAGAAATGATGTAGGGTTAGACTCAAGAGATTAGGGGTCTACCCTCTGGCTCTGCCAATAACTAACTCTATGACCTTGGAAAAATCTTTCTATCTTCTTAGGTGACCATGCTTGTCTCACTATAACCCCAGATTTCACATTCTTTCTTGGCTGCCATAGCACATGGTTAATTTACTTTGCACTTTCAGAACATTAAAACCCTTAGACAAACCCCAATCTTTCTATATTTATACTTAAGAAGTTGAATTTTTGAGCCCATGTCAGATTTTATACTTGACCCTATCAAATTTCCTTAGCTTCTATTGTCCAATCAGCTAATGCATTTTGTTGATTTTGCCTTCATAGTTTTTTCACAGCTGCCTTCTTCTCTCCACTCACATGAGCACCACTATAGTTCAGAATACCATTCATTCCCTTTTGTCTGGATTTTTTCAGCAGCCTCCTCGCTGATCTCAGTGCTTCCATTTTCTGCTTTCTCCAATGCATGCTTCTCACAACTTCCAAAATAGTCTCCCAAAAGAACAGGCCTGATGCAATTCCTTACTTAAGAATCTTCAGTGTTCCCTTTTCCCACTAAGAAAAAATATAAACTTCTCATTTAAAGTCCCATATAATTTGATTCCAAGCCATCTTTCTAGGCTTATTTTGTTTCTTTAAAGTTTTTTTCCCTACTAACTAGAATCTGTTTTCTGAACTTATTTTCTCTACATCCCACCTACCCTCACTGGAAAAAGGAAAAAGGAAAACAAAACCCTTGGAACAAAAATGTAGAGGCAAATAAAACAAATTCTTCCACTGGCTCAGGATTATTTTATACTACTCTCCTTAATATACTGTTTCAATCAAATTTGCTGTTTCCTGAACTTGACTTTTCATCTCCTGACTCTGTCCTTTTTACAGGTTGCCCAGTCACTCAGTCAATAATTGACCAAGTGCCTACCATTTACCACACAAATAGTAGTGCTGGGGATGCAAATAAAGGCAAAAGAGATTTCTGGTCAAAAAGATGGAGCACTAGTTATTTTCCCTGGTCCTCCTGACCTCTCAAACTCTTCCTAAATAGGAATTAAGCACCAGAAATAAAACAATGTCATCTCTCTCCATGCTCTAGGGAACCAAGAACCCAAATGTGATGAAAATTCAGTGAATTAACACACTAATCCTTTACCCCTAATTGAATTAACTCAGCAACTCCTCCCTCATGCACAATGCTGGGAAATGGGGAAGTTAGGTGGTACAATGCATGATACATTGATCTCAAAATCAGGAAGACCTGAGTTCAAATATGAACTAATCTTTCTCCCTCAGTTCCTCAACTGCAAAATGAGAATACTAATGGTACCTTCATCCAAAGGTTGTGAGGAAAAATATTTATAACGTGCTTAGCAAAGTGTCTGGCATCTAACAGGTACTTGGTAAATATTTATTTCCTTCCTCCATCAAAGGAAAAACATAATAAAAAGACAGAAATTACCAAAGAGGAAGAAAACTCATAGACGTTCAGTATAAGCAGATAAATCAACAGAGAAAATATTAATAACAGTGAGGACATGTGGTCCAGATCATGGAAAATATTTCAGGCATAGGTGAATAAATATTTCAAGACAAAGAAAGGTGAATCAATATCTGATGAGGTGGAAGAACCTGTGGACTCCCAAGAGAGTATTGGACCACAGCGGGATAATGATGAAGGGGAGGGCAAAGATTAATAATGAGCAATTAGAGCCACAGGGATATTTCTACCATGAAGCAATACTCTCTCTTCTCATGTGAAGGAGTTGCTTTTTTCCAAGAATGAGGCCCAAGAGAGAAGACGGAACCAGGGAGGAAGAGGCAGTAACATAAAACTGTTTACTAAGTATGGAGCCATGAATTAAAAAGTAAAAGTCTAGAAGCTACAGAAAATGGAGAAAAATAATGAAGAGAATAATGGAAAGTAATTCTTTTTAGAAAAAAAGTATAGAAAATGAAAAATTTAAAACTAATCAACAAAAGACGTTGAAAGGGAGAAGAGAAAGAGTAACTTCACTTGATTGCTTAACCATGAGGAGTAAAAGAAGAAAACAATTAAATAATGAAAATCAAGAGAAAAATGAATTGATAAATTGAACAAGACTAATGTGGAAATATGATCATACATATATAGCCTATACCAGATTGCTGGCTGTCTTTGGGAGGAAGGTACAGGGGAAGTGAAGGAGAAAAAAAATGGAACTCAAAATCTTATGAAAGTGAATGTTGAAAACCATCTTTACATGTATTTGGAAAAAAAATAAAATATTGGTGGAGCCAAGATGATGGAGTAGAAAGACAT
>JAQQSK010015988.1:0-10594 GCA_028658325.1 Potorous gilbertii | reverse complement strand
ACATACACACACGCACACGCACATACGCACACATGATTTGTCTCAGTTTCCAACTTTGGTAGCTCTGGTGCCATTAGTAATAATCCATTTCTTTTGAACCTCAGTTTCCTTATCTGTAGAATGAAGGGTATAAAATCAGTAATGCTTTTCAAATAGACTGATACAGTTGAGTCATTTTACTAGTGGCATAATGTTTTATGAAAGTTAGCTACTATTATTAACAGTAATTTTATTTTCAATGTTTCTTAAAGATTTGCTGAAGTTAAACTTTATAATTAATGGAGGATTTGGTACCTTTTTTCCAGAGGAAACAGCTAGTTGTATGGGAAGTGCCTCTAGAAACCACAAAACTACATCATTTTCATCCTCTCTGAGATTCATTGCTAAGATTACTTAAAACTTCAAGGCCAAACATTTTTCTTTCTTTTCCTGCGGATCTGTAGTGCAGATGATGACCTATACCAATAGACATTTTTGCATAAAGCTGGTTAAGGGAAGTAGCTAGTACTGTTTGCTGACAATCATGTGCAAAAAGAATTTAAGAAATTATAAAATCTGTCAGTCAACAGTCTGGCAAGGAAGGACAGACCATTTTCTCCAACTGTTTCAATGCTCCCTGAGAGGCAGTAGCTAGGTAGCAAAAGAGAATGCCCAAATGCACAAAGAATAAGGACTAATCAGTGTAACCCACATTTTTAAGGTGCCATAAGTTTTTAAAAATACTTTCCTCACAAGAATTTTGTGATGGATGTGGCTTAAATATTATCATTCCCATTTAGCTGCTAAGGAAATGAAGTTTGCCCACAGTCCCCCAGCAAATATGGTTAGATGTGGTGTTTGAGCTCCCGTCTTCTTTTGGTCTAGAATCCATTCCACTTGTCCCCACTGTTTTGTTACACCATGCTGCCTTGCTGTGATGAATAGAGCCCAAATAGATTTATTCTCAGTGATCCCCATGAAGCCAAATATCCAGTCCGCCAGCTCAGCAGTGGTATGCAAGGCTCAGCTAGAGAGATCGTATGTGGGGGAATGTGCCCAAATCTGTAGGATCAGTTCTCTGTAAGTGATTTTTATTTCCTAAAAAAGAGAGATGATGTAATCACAAGATATTGTTAGCTGACAAACTAATCAAATCTCACACAATTAAAGCATTATTTTCCACTTGAATTAAACTTAAGTATATAATATTCTAGTATATCTATAAACTGAGTGTGAGTACTTCCTCCAATAACCAGTCCATGGTTGCCCACTGTATGTGATTCTTGTCTATCGCCACCTATTGTATGTGACTCTTGTGCATGACCTTCCATAGGTTCACCAGGGAGGGCTTAGCTGAAGTGCTTGGCACATTCCATGAATTCTTCTTACCTCTCAAAGAAACAGACCATTTACTGATTTTTCTCCCACCCTGGCCAAATGACCAGCCTGTCTATTTTTTTAATTCATACATGTTTTTGCTGGTATCCTTTACTTAGGTTCTTCTTTGTAGTTCCTAGTTTTTAATAGGCACAACTCACTCACAGCCATAAGTGTTCTTGGGTACCATTCATTTTGAATTCTTGCTAGAGTACTGCTGGCCATGGCTCCCAGCCATAGAGCACATTATATACCAAACACTGATTAACTTTGTTAGATGGAGAAGGTTTATACCATGTTGCCACCTTGCCTGTTTAGACTTTCCCTCTTCTTTAGATGGATTATTCATTCTATCAGCATCATTCCCTCTTTTGTTTAGTCTTGCGTTTCATTTATTTTAATGATGATTTTGGTTAGTGCTGCTGTTGCTTTTTTTTCAAGGCAGGATGATCATTTTTATTCATTTATATTCCATTTTAAAATCAAGCTTTCCCCAGAAACATGTGTATATTTACTGCATTATTAATGTAGATCACTATTAGCGTGTGTTAGACACACTGATACAAATAGGCCTTGTCACAGGGAGCAGTTCTGTCTGTGATGATAAGGACAGTGATATTACAACATCTGTATCTCAAAAAAAAGCTTACTATATGGATTTTTTAAAAAAAATCATACTTTAGCAGCAAAGAATATTGAAGAATAAATTTTTTGTTATTCAGTCATGTTCAATTCTTTATGACCCCATTTGGGGTTTCTTGGCAAAGGTAATGGCGTGGTTTACCATTTCTTTCAGCTCATTTTACACATGAGGAAGCTGAGGCAGACAGGTTAAGCGACTTACCTAGGGCCACAGATCTAGGGTGCTTTATCTACTGTACCATCTAGCTGACTTGAAGAACGCAATACAATTGTTCTTTTACTTTTAAAGTTTTCTTAGAAGAATTTTGAATTTTTGAAGTTGGCTTTGGCATCATTCCCTCTATGTGAATTGAGTCCATTTCTTTCACTTGGCTCATCAGCATGGTGATTCAGTGACTGTACTCGGGGGCAGGAAGGATGGCATTCAAATCCTGCCTCAGCTACCTGTATGACTCTGGGTAAGTCACTTAACCTCTTCACACTTCAATTTCCTAATCTGTAGCATGTGAAGAATAATAACACCTACCTCACAGGGTTGTGAACAAAAATCCAATGAGAAGCACATCTAAAGTTCTTTGTAAACCTTAGAGTCCTGTGTAAATGGAGTTGTTATTGTTGCTCATGGAACATATCCCAGAGGATGTTGGTGCCCATGTCATCAGCACGGATCCTTGATTCACAGGCAGATAAACAACAAGTGGGCATAGTCATGAAGCCTTTCCATAGGCTCATAGATTGAAAGATAAAAGGGACCTTAAAGCTCAGCTGGGCCAACTACCACAGATGAGGAAACTGAGGTGATCTGCCCAAGGACACAAAAGTAATTAGTGACAGAGATAGAATTTAAACTCAGGGTTCCTGACAAACTTAATGCTTCCTCCCTTCTACCAGGACACCTTCACCTGACTTTTCAGGAGCCCACTGCTTTATAAGTGGTATGTGCTCAAAGCCTACACTGAGCTTTCCCAAGGGCTTTTGGGCAGATTTGTCAACTGCTGCATCCCTTGTCAGGGATACAACCTGCGGGACCTGAAAATGGTAGAACAGTCTGGCCTGGTGTCTTCACTGACGATCTTTGTCTAGTTCTAACCTCTTTTCCAGTGGCTTCTAAATCAGAGTTCTCCATATGTTATCTTTATACTATAACTACGTATGTCAACATATTTCATTGTTACTATAATAAAAGTAGAGAATGGAGATAAGAAATGAACCAGTGATTTCATTTGTCTAGGCAACTCTTAGATGAGGAGGCTCCCTCTATTACTACAGGTTTGTCTCTCATTCTTGAAGAGGACGATGACATCAAGATGATGACATGACTTGCAGTTGACTTGGATTTGAATGAGGGAAGGCTGTGCAAAGTCTCCAGCCTAACTTTCTCCTCCAGAGTCATCTGGATCCAGAGCCATCTGGATCCAGTGGCCAGATATTCATCTACTACAGGACTACTGGAGATGGCCCAGGATGCAGTGGGAGACCCTGGACATTTTAGGCTAAGGTCTTATCAGGTTCTCACTTTGAGTGAAATACACCCATTCAATGAATAGACCTGTTTAAGTAGTTACTCAAGGGATGGCCCCTTTAATTAAAAAAAAAAATAAAGTGGGAGGGGAAGACCTTCAGGGTTTCTGGTAAAAGAGAAACAGTTACTATTTAGTATTCATATTCACTCTGTGCTAGGAGAGTGGGAGACTTCCAATCAATGAGCTCCAGAATGAATTGGATTTAAAGCTTGGTCTTTGAGCAAGAAATCTAACCAGTAAACCCAAAGAAAAAGAAAGCAGCTTTTGGTCATCAAAGTGTACCTTTCCCTGGGCAGAGCATATCTATCTATCTATCTAACTATCTATCTATCTAATCTGTCTCTGTCCATCCATCATTCATCTGTCTATCTAACTGTCCATCCATCTGTCTGTCTTGTCCATCTATCCATCCATCTATCCATCCACAGCCCTACCTATCTTTTTTTCCTGTTGTAGGCAGGTCAGGATCATGTCTTATTGTGAGAAGGTGGTTGTTATTCTCTCTCACCTGAGGAACTTACAAACCTAGTTCCAGTCCTACACAGGCAAGCACGGCTCATTGGCTTTTTGAAATCCAGTCATTTGGAGGGGCAGAAGCCACAATGGTAGAGTAGAAAGATGCACATACTCTAGTTCTTCCCCCACATCCCATAAAATACCTGTAAAGAATGACTCTCAACAGATTCCAGAGCAGCAGAAGTCACAGAATGATGGAGTGGAGGAGATTTCCAATTCACGGTGAGCTGGAAGGCCAAGGGGAAAGGTCTGTTGCATCGGATGCAAGGCAAAGCACAACTCAGGCTTGCCTGCATAGCACTGGGAGGAACAGGACCAGAGCAGACTTCAGGGGCAGAATCCCCAGGAGCAGTGGAGGTTCTTAGATCCCTCAACCAACAGGCACCAAAACCACTTCAAAAGTCAGTGAGAGGCCTTTTTCAACTGGACAAGGAGAGAGCAGAGTCCTCCCCTATCGCTGGGAGGCAGCAACAGCTAGTGTTCCTTGTTGGAGCCCTCAGCTTAAAGCCCCTGGGGGAATTGAGCAGCTGATTAGACCCTCAGTCCTGAGCATGATCCTGGGGTAAGAAGGAGTGCTGGCGTGGCAAAGCTGGAGGCCCCTGAGGAGCAAATGCCTCTCCCTTGATTGTGCCACCTTGGAGGATGTGAGATCTTACAAGTCTCCAGAATATACCCTACTCTTGATAAGGGACCCAAAAGTCAAGTAACAGGTTGGGAAAATGCACAAAAAAGGGAAAAAACTAAGACTATAGAAGGTTACTTTCTTGGTGAACAGGTATTCTCTCCCATCCTTTCAGATGTGTGTTTCCCATGAGGGGAAGAAATAAAAGTCAAGGCTTCTGTATCCCAAACATCCAAAATAAATATGCAGTGGTCCCAGGTCATGGAAGAACTCAAAAAGGATTTTGAAAATCAAGTAAGAGAGGTGGAGGAAAAACTGGGAAGAGAAATGAGATCTAACAGCTTCTTCGTTAAGGGATCAAAGGGTGTGAAATATGATATTCCAGAAGTCAAAGGAACTAGGATTGAAACCAAGAATCACCTACCCAGCAAAACTGAGTATAATACTTCAGGGGGAAAAGAATCAAGCAAGAAAATCATGAAAACTAGTCAACAGCTTGCTGAAGGAGACCCAAAAAGTGTTGAAGGAAATAATACCTTTAAAAAATAGGCTAACTCAATTGGCAAAAGAGGTCCAAAAAGCCAATGAGGAAAAGAATGCTTTAAAAAGCAGAATTAGTCAAATGGGAAAGGAGTTTCAAAAGCTCACTGAACAAAATAGTTCTTTAAAAATTAGAATGGAACAGACGGAAGCTAATGACTTTGTGGGAAACCAAGAAACTACAAAACAAAACCAAAAGAATGAAAAAATGGAAGATAATGTGAAATATCTTATTGGAAAAACAACTGACCTGGAAAATAGATCCAGGAGAGATTTTTGACATTAGCAGATTTATGCCTTTACCAGATGTTTCCTGATTTCTGGTGGGATGAATCAAGAGGGCAAAATAAATATTGAAAGAATCCACTGATCACTTCCTGAAAGAGATCCAAAAAGAGAAACTCCTAGGAACATTGTAGCCAAATTCCAGAGTTCCCAGGTCAAGAAGAAAATGTTGCAAGAAGCTAGAAAGAAACAATTCAAGTATTGTGGAAATACAATCAGGATAACACAAAATCTAGCAGCTTCTTCGTTAAGGATCAAAGGGTGTGAAATATGATATTCCAGAAGTCAAAGGAACTAGGATTAAAACCAAGAATCACTTACCCAGCAAAACTGAGTATAATACTTCAGGGGGAAAAAGAGTTCATTCAATGAAATAGAGGACTTTCAGGAACTCTTGATTTAAAAGACCAAAGCTGAAAAGAAAATTTGACTTTCAAAAACAAAAATCAAAAGAAGCATGAAAAGGTAAAACAGGAAAGAGAAATCACAAGGGACTTACTAAATTTGAAGTATTTACATCCCTACCTGGAAAGATAATATTTGTAACTCTTGAGACTCTTCTCAGTATCTGGGTAGTTGGAGGGATTTTACACACACACACACACACACACACACACACACACACACACAGAGAGACAGACAGACAGACAGAGACAGAGAGCACAGAGTAAGTTGACTAGAAAGGGATCTTATCTAAAAAAATAAAATTAAGGGGTGAGAGAGGAATGTAAAAGAGGCAAGGAAAAGCTTTTTCAAAGGAGGGAGAAAGGGGGGAGATGAGAGGGAAAAAGTGAAACTTAACTCTTATCACATTTGACTCAAGGAAGGAATAACATGCACACTCCATTTGGTATGAAAACCTATCTTAAACTGCAGGGAAGTGGGGAAAGGGGGATAAGAAGGGTGAGGGGATGATGGAAGGAAGGGCAAATGGGAGGAGGCAGCAATTAGAAGTAAACACTCTTGGGGGGAGGGACAAGGTCAAAAGAAAGAACAGAAGAAATAGGCGGAATGGGATAAGATGGAGGGAAATACAGTTAGTCTTACACAACATGACTATTATGGAAGTCATTTGCAAAACTACACACAGATAGCCTATATTGAATTGTTTGCCTTCTCAATGGGATGGATGGGGAGGGAGGGAGGGAGAGCAGTTGGAACTCAAAGTTTTAGGAACAAATGTTGAGAATTGTTTTTGCATACAACTGGGAAATGGAGTATAGAAATTTATCGTGCCCTACAGGACAAGAGAGAAGATGGGAATAAGGAAAGAGAGGGGTGTTAGAAGGGAGGGTAGATTGGTGGAAGGGGTAATCAGAATGCAAGGCAAGGGGAGGAGAGAGATGGGGAGAAAATTTGGAACTCAAAATTTTGTGGAAATGAATGTTGAAAACTTAAATAAAATTTAAAAAATAAATAAATTTAAAAAAGGAAAAGAAATCCAGTCATTTGAAATGTACAATTTCCCCCAAAGTATGCTCTTCAATTTAACTTTTCATATTAACCCACATTAAAATTTCACTGTTTTTATAGTTAAACTGATTTTATAGTTAAACAAAATTACACTGTGAGACAGATACTCATACTAATCCCATTTTACAGATAGGAGAACTAAGATTCACAGAAAATGAGAGAGTTGCTTGTGGTCACATAGCAAGTTAATATCAAATACAGGATTTGTCCCCCAGCCTTTCTGACCCAAACTCCAGCATGCTATACATTATAGTAAGCAGCTGGCTTAAAACTGGTGAAAAATTCATAGGACTGCATGAAAGGAAGGAATATTTTTCCACTCCTCAGAAGAGACTTGCTTTTACAGTTATAACGCAGTCACAAAATATTCTGTGAACTTTTTAGTCACTTTGCAAGTTCACTTTTCAACCTATTTCATCTTGTCAGCTTTCTAATTCAATCTAGGCACCAGAATAAAAAAATTCTCTGTCCTCTGTTTTTATTAGCCATTTGGTTCTTGTACATCTGACCCCAAGAAATAGCCATTGTGCTTTCACCACGGCTTCCATCATGGTTAGTCAATTTGTCATCATCTTTCATATCATTGTTACTATAACAGTTACTGCAGGCCACTGTGACCCTGACATTTTTTTCATAAGAAATGGGTTAGGCCCATTTCTTTTACCTTTGCCTTCCAGAGAGACAGGTTCAGAATGGATATAAGGAAAAACAATTAAGACTGCGCAGAAGTGGAATGTGGTACGGTCGGAGGCAGTGAGTACCCCATCAGATCTAGTTTTCTCATACAAACTGATACTTCGAAAATCTTCTGACTGGTTAAAGATTTTTCTCTCCATTCCAGGTCTCTTTATGATACTGTAGGTGGTTGTTGTTAGAGTGCATTACTTTGTGGAAAAACAAGATTCATTCTTTGCAGTAGTGAACAGGCAAATATATGCACGCAAACTTTGCTATCTGAAAACTTAGACTCTGAGACTCCAAACAAGTGAATTAAAGGAACTGGGCAGTGTATCACTTAGGAGTACAGAAATTGTTGATTTGTGGATCCTGTGAGCTTGTGAAAAGTTGATATTAGATTTATGCCTTTACCAGATGTTTCCTGATTTCTGGTGGGATGAATCAAACTTGCAGATGACACAAAGTAGGGCCAGAGAACTCCTGTGTTGGACAAGAGTCTGGATACTGAAAAGTCTCCACAGGCCTTAACTGTGGGTCAGATCTCATAAGTATAAATTTAAAAGTGATAAGTAGAGATGTGTCCAGGATGAGGGACAGGCAACAGGATCAATCAGTATCCATCAATAAACGTCTTTTAAGTGCCTACTATGTGCCAGCACTATGCTAAGGGCTGGGTATACACAAAGGGGCAAAAGATAGCCCCTGTCCTCAAGGGGTTTATAATCTGGGCTCTTCAACCTAATCCCATCTGAGAATTTCTTCTGTGATGGTCATTTCTTAACAAATGGTCATCAAGAATTCACTTGAGGAACATTTAAGTTGAGCTTTCAAAATACTCAAGGATAGAAAGAGCAGATCTGTGCTCTATCTCTGTCTGTCTGTCCCTCTCTGTCTCTCTTTCTGTGTCTCTCTGTCTCTTGCACACACACACACACACACACACACACACACACACACACACACACACACATTCAGTACTCCACTGTCTCTGCATCACTTCCAGGATCAAATATAAAATCCTATTTGTCTTTTAAAGTCATTCCAAACATGGTCTCTTCTGACTGCTCCCCCCATCTTTTCACACCTTTCTCTACTCATCCACTCAGAGATCCAATGCCACTGGCCTCCTTCCTGTTCTTCATGTGTGACATTCCATCTCCTGACTCATTCCCTTTTCACTGGCTGACCCTTATTCCCAGAATTCTCTCCTTTCTCATCTCCACCTCCTGACTTCCTTAAGTCTCAGCTCAAATCTCACCTTTTGCAAGAATCCTTCCCCGCTCCTTCCCACTGCCAATGCCTTACCTTGGAGATTATTTCCTCCTTAGCAATTTTGTCCTTCTATCTGTTCCTAGCCCTCCATGCAGTTTCTGCCATACAGGGAGGGCTTAAGCAAGTGCTTGTTGACTGATCTCTGACTGACTCTCCTCTTCACCAAAGCCGACCAGTGACTCATCGATAACTTCAATTCTTAGTGAGGTGACAGGGAGGATACTTCACAATTAAGTGAGCATAGAGTAGATGTCAGCCCAGATATTCCTGAAGACCATGGTTGTTCCTTGAACTGCTCTGCCAGCCTTCATGGAATTAAAACTTCCTTAAACTGGGGGTAGTTAAGGGATTAGAATGATTAATTCACCTGACCCCATTTCCCTTATTTTAATTCCATTTGGTAATCCAAGGACCAAAGGATTCTTAAATTCTTCACTGTGTCTTATGGCATCCACCTAGTTAGTTAAAGAAGATTTGATGGGAGCAATAAATGGCAAGTTATGACTGCAAGTATCAGTTTAAAGGTGATAAAAAAGGAGTTTCTTTTGTTAATGACTCCATTTTCCAACTTAGTAACCAGACTAACACAGATAGTAATAAGTTGTATAAAGGCAAAGAAGAAAGTAGCAAATTGCCCTTTAAAAGCTCACCCTTGGTAAATAGGTTGATCATTCAGTTTCCTGAATTTTCATTGAAGATAAATAGATGAACCACCCCACAGAAGGACCACACTATCTAGCTGGGATGAGCTGTAAGGGCAGAATTAGCTTTTGGAAGTAAAACCACCTTCCCACAATCATATTAATAACTCCTCTTCATTTCTGTCCTACTGATCTTTAGAGGAGCCTGAGCACTTTGTAGATGTGAGCTCGGTCAATGTCACTGCATTTTCTTACAGGCGAACAGGAGTCCCAAGTCAGACCCAAGTCAATAGAATGGCAGAAATGAAGAAGTAATTGATGGTGGGGAATTACTGCACAAAGGCTGAAAAAGAAAGACTTGGGGAGGTCAGATTAACCTGGAAAGAAAAGAAGAGCCAACATTCTTACCCCTCTCTTACTGTGCTCTGGGAGAACAGTGACCACTTAATTCTTTGTATATCCCTAGCATTTGACTTATTTCATAGCACATGGTGGGTGCTTAATGCATGCCTGTTGACTGATTAATTGATTGACTATTGAGACAAAGTACAATGAAGACATTTTGGTTTCACGGGATTGTCAGTGTGCATGAGAGAGGGAAAAGGAAGAGGGGAAGAAGACAGGACTAGACCTTGCCTAGGAGAGCATCTGAATCATCTAAGTGCATAATAAATGTCTATTGAATCAGACCTACTTTGTTGAATGAGGGTGTGGTGACTCAGACTTTGCCTCCTGGGCACTGACATTTAGAGGGTACTTGACAGCATTTACTCTTCTACAGCTGAAATAAATGAGTTTAGAGTCTAGGTAACAATAACCTGGCTTTGTACTATGACCCATTGGTGTTGTTCCTTGGCTTGGCTGCAGCCCTTTCCTACCCTTCTCTGTAATGGCTTCATGTCAGGGCTTGGGAAGCAGCTAGGTTGCCCATTGTCCTTAGAGTAAGGAAGACCTGGGTTCAGACTCTTACTAGTTATGTGACCCTGGGCAAGTGACTTCACCCTGTTTGCCTCAGTTTCCTCATTTGGAAATGGGGGTAGTAATAG
>JAQQSK010015987.1:0-10594 GCA_028658325.1 Potorous gilbertii | reverse complement strand
CTTCTTACAAGAGAGAAAGAGAGGAGAGCTGAGAAAAAAAACATGAAGTTTACTCTCATCACATTCGACTAAAGCAAGAAATAAAATGCACACTAATTTTGGTATGAAAACCTATCTTACAATACAGGAAAGTGGGGGAGAAGGAGATAAGCAGGGTGGGGTGGGATGATGGAAGGGAGGGTAATGGGAGGAGGGAGCAATTTGAAGTCAACACTCTTGGGGAGGGATAGGATCAAAAGAGAGAATAGCAACCATGGGGGGCAGGATAGGGTGGAGGTAATTATAGTTAGTCTTACACAACACGACTATTATGGAAGTCACTTGCAAAATTACACAAATATGGCCTATATTCAATTGCCTGCCTTCCCAAAGGGAATGGGCTGGGAGAGAGGGATGGGGAGAAGTTGGAACTCAAAGTTTTAGGAACAACTGTTGAGTATTGTTCTTGCTACTAGGAAATGAGAAATACAGGTAATGGGAAATAGAATGTTATCTGGCCCTTCAGGACAAAAGAGAAGATGAGGTAACGGAAGGGAAGGATGAAAGGAGAAAGGGCAGATTTGTGGTATGGGTAATTAGAATACTCAGTATATTGGGGAGGTGGGAGGGGACAATTGGGGAGAAAATTTTGGAACCCAAAATCTTGTGAAAATGAATGTAAAAAGTTAAGTAAATAAATTTATTTTAAAAAAGTGAGAGCAGACTGGGGAAAAGGTAATCAGAATTCAGGTTGTATTAAAGTGTGTAGAGGAAAGAGGTGTTAAATATTCGTATCTCAGTTTTGTCAAATTAAACACTGAAATCTAAAAGTAAATTAATTAATTAAATCCAGTAAAATATTTATTTATTTGATTATTTTTATTATTATATCATTGTAATTAATGCATAATTATATGTAAAATTATTTGTTATTTATATATTTCTCTAAATTTAAAAATCAAGGACATATAAAGAAGGGAGCTACCTGAATCCAAACAGGAATTGACATAAGTATATATAATGCAAATTTACAAACGTACATAGCAATTTGTGTCTAATGGTATCCACCTCTAAGTGGGGTCTGTGGGGAGAGAAAAAATACATGCAAAAATGTAAATGACGTCTTTATTATTTATTGATTTGCAGTTGTGTGAGAAATCATGTATGTATCATTTTTATGGAAGTCCTTTTAATTTTGCAAATTAAATGGTTGTTTTTTTAAATACTGATGATGTTGGTGATAGTAATATTGCTGATAATATGAACAAAATAAGCCTTGGCTAGTTCAGGGAAGCTTTTGTTCCTCAATCTGATGTATGTGCGTATTTTATAAAGAAACAATTCTCTCCCAAAGTTCCATCAGTTTCTGATCTCATTGCATTGATAACTGCTATTCAATTGGGAGGAAATACCAGACAGTGATAAAATAAATTAGCTTGCTAATAGGCTATCAAGAAAAGAAATTAGCTAGGAAAAGAAGATCAAGGGCAAACTACCCAGATGACTCACTTTGATTTTTTTTTCAACAATTAAATCAGTGAACTGATCATCCGAAGATCTCAATTTTAATTCAGGTAAATCATTTGATTGATTCCTTTGAATTGCAATTTATTGACGCAAATAAATGAAATGACCTTTCTTGACAGATACAATTTATAGTCAGATACTCATTCATGGACTTTTTATTTATTCAAACTTATTCTTCTTTTGAAACTTCTCTTTAGGTGTAAAGTGAAATAGGAATGATGTGTGAGAAAGAAAATCAGACTTCTGCTAGGGATTTCATCCTATTAGGATTATTTAATGCAAGTCTGTGAGGATGACTGCTCTTGACACTTATTCTCATCATTTTTATGTGGGCAATTATGGCGAACACAGTCTTGATTCTTCTTATCCACCTCAACAGCCAGCCCCAGACTCCCATGTACTCTCTTCTCAGCCATTACTCCTTCATGGATATCTTGAACATCTCCAACATCTTTCCCAAGATGGCCAGTAACTTCGTATCTGGAGAACTCTCCATCATATTTGGAAGTTATGGATTCTAGCTATTCCTCAATATCATTGTTGTCAGTGCTGAATACCATGTTTTTATAGCCATGCCCTGTCATCGCTATGTAGCCTTCTGCCACCCACTGGCATTATCTCACCCTCATTAACCAATTAATAAGCTTTCATATGGCTGCTGGTTCCTGGCTTGGGGGCATTGACAATTCTACAATTCATAAAGCTCATGTGCTGCACCTACCCTATTATGGTACAAGGATCATTGACCACTTTTTCTGTGAAATCCCAGCCATTTTGAAAAATCTCCTGGGCTGACACATCACAATATAAAGGAGGAGTCTATCTAAGTGCTGTATTCTTCGTTGTGATTCCCTTTTGCATAATTCTTGCCTCTTATGCTCAGATTCTCCATAGTGTGCTTTACATGAAATATGTTGAAGCCCAGAAAAAAACCTTCTCCACTTGTTCCTCCCATCTGATTGTGGTTGCCATGTACTATGGACCATTTATCATTGCATACTTGAGGCCCAAATCCTATCACACTACAATTCAGGACAAGGTCTTAGCCATCCTATATACTATTCTCACTCCCATGCTCAACCCCATAATCTACAGCTTCAGAAATAAAGATGTATTATGTGCCCTGAAACATGTCTTAGGAAAGACCCTTACTCACAGATATTTGTGAGTAATATTTACTTAAATTGGATTCAATGCCCATGCTTGTTTGTCCTTCTTCCTTGAAGACAGGGAAGATGACATCACTATGCTAGAGTCAACTTATGGTGTTTCCCACTCTCACTAATCAGACCAAAATAAGTTCATAATCCTTTACCACAGGTCAGGTCCAAACAGTCCATGTTAAGGTTTTGGAGGTAATTCTTTACATTTATGCGTATCCTTTTCATTTGAGTTACTCCAAATCTGTTTTGCTGATAGAACAGAGTACCTCCTGTGAGGTGGGCATGACATCCTTAGAGGTCCTGTGGTCGTGTCTGCCAAGTAATACAATTGCAAAGATGTTAATACAGACCTTGAGAATGTGTTTGCATCACTTCTGACTAAGATTTGAGGATTTATACTTTGTAAGTGTTTCACTTTTGGTAAGTTGACTTTTGAATTTGAACAATGTGGCCAGCCCATTTTAGGTGCACTCTCTAAGATAGGGTATAAATGTTTGGCAGGTTTGTTCAAGGAATATCTGAGTATCTGGTATCTTGCTGATTTTGCTAGGTGAGAAGAATCTTCCCGAGGCAATTCAAATTGAAGTGATCCCGTTTATCCTGGCAAAGCACTGACATACTGTCCAGGATTCATTGGCACACAACAGTGAAGTCAGCATGATGGCCCTGTGTCCAGAGATAACTTGTTAAATCTGTGGAGGAAATATCCCAAATAGCATTCAAGCATTTTTGGGTTGTTACCAAAAAGTAATGCTTTTTACCATCTTTAAAAATAGAATGAAATGAAATCAACAAAAGCATGTATTTTATGTACCTTAGGAAATCTGTTGGCAATCATACAAAGTTGAAGAATTTATTTCATGAACTCTTGATTAATTGATATTAATAATGATACTATTGATTCATGTTTGAGTTCTTCCATTACAAGACAGTCTCATAAATAGATGGTAGAAACCTAATGTTACAATAATATATGTAGATAATATAACAGCTCTGCAATTTATAGCAAAAAATCTTTCAGTGTATAGCTACATAAAAGGGACTATCAAATTGCATTGTTCTTTTTGCCATGGGTTGACACTTTAAATGAATGTACTGCTGGCAAGCTACCTGGAATTCAACTTCCTCCAACTCAACAGGGCTTTACTCTCACAGAGCAAACAGTTTGTCTACGGAGACACACATACATATCCCTCTGCTCTCATGAAAAAAGGATGTCATTTTATCCTGAAAATAAAGAAAGGTCACATGATGTTGTGGTTTAAGATTATCTTGCGTTCTCCCTTTCAAGCACTGAAGACAATTAGTGTTCTGTTGTATAAGTTAATATGTGAGTTCATATATCTACTGATATGTAACCCCTTCTGTAATTTTTTATCCAATAATTTTCCTGTGAATGCTCCACCATAAAGATTTCATAATCTCCTCAGTGTTCGAAAGGCCTTTCTTAGTTGCTTGATTGGAGAATGTCTTATTTCTCGAAGAGGATCAAAATGACATTACCCTCATAAAGTGAAGTTTCGGTGTGTCTGACTGTGGCTGATGAGACCAATATGACCTCAGAATGCTCTACCATAAGTTGAGCACAGATAGTTCACGTGAATATGTGGAGTGGATACTTCAAATATACACATCCTCTGTTTACTTTGAGCTGTCTCAGTTTTACTTTGCTCCTAGAGAACATCACCATTTCTGATATGGGCCCATCATACTGATTGGTCCTGTCCTCATGTATCCCACTTCGCACAGCCAAATCCAAAATTATTGAGGGAGAAATAGTGTCCTTTTCTTGCTTTTTTTGACCACCATTTGATCGCCTTCCCTGTGTAACTTCTCCTTAAAATTCTTTTTGTCAAACGAACATTTTGCATTTAAAAAATCATGGCTAGCACATTACATTTGCACTCTGTGATGCATAGTTTGAATAGTGGGCAGTTAACCCCGAGCAAGGACTTCAGTGTCTGGTACCCTTTTCTGACTGTTAATTCTCTCTATCTTCTAATGAGACTTTAAATGAAAGAAATTTCTTTTTTTTGGCAAGGTGCTGGTAGACTCTCCAAATTTTATAGGCAAAATACAATGAGGTCTGAACAATGGTTATGTAGACCTTCAGTTTTGTAGTGAGTTTAATACCTCTTCTCTCCCAAACTTTTATTCAGAGCCTCCCAAACACTGAGCTAGCTCTGGCAATGCATTCGTCAATCTCATTGTCAATGGGAAGAACCCTGGAAAGTAATATACCAAGGTGAGTGAACCTATCCACAACATTAAAAACATCTCCATTTGTTGTAACCAATGCATGCACGCATGGATGCTGTGGTAGTGAGTGATAGAGCACCTGTGTTCTCTTGGTGTGAATAATCAGGCAAAATTAGAACAGGCCACAGAGAATTGATCCATAATTTGTTGCACCTCAACTTTAGAAGTTACACTGAGTACACAATCACCTGCAAACAGAAAATCATGCACCAACAATCCCGTCAGTTTGGTCTTGTTTGGTTTGTAGCCTTTTCAAATTGAAGAACTTACTCAATTTGTAGAGTGATTGATATTGATTCTGTACTCATCTTTATTGAAAGTATTTGAAAACATGCCTGAAAATATTATGCTAAAAAGCAAGGGAGCAACACACAACACTGTGTCACTTGATTGATGACTGGGAAGGCACGAGAATATAGTCCACTATCCAGAACCTGAGCAAACATGCCATCATGAAATTCATATACAATACTGATTCCTTTTTCTGGGCAAACAAATTTAGACATAACGTTTTATAAGACCTCACAAGAACAGTGTTAAAGGCCTTGGTCAAAACTACCAACGTTGTGTACATATCTTGTTTCTGCTATTGCCATTTCTCTTGTAGTTGTCAGACAAAAACACCATATTGAATGTTCCTCAACCCTTTCTGAAATCACATTGGCTCCCAGGTATATGACCATCTCCACAGGAAGGATCACCCTATTAAGGAGGACTCTCGCAGGAATTTTGCAGTAATGACTAAGAAAGAGACCATACCCTGTTTGTCACTAGAGAGTATATTCCCTTTACCTTTAAAGGGGTGGACAGTGGAAGCATGCTTGAACTCCTGAGGGATAACCCCACCTTGCCATACAACCTGGAAAATTCCATCAATTTTTGCATGATCAATGGTACCCCTATCTTCTAAAACTCAAGAAGAAGAAAATTAGTACCACGTGTTTTAACAGATGAATGGAGAATAAGAGCCCTCACAACCTGTTCTTGAGTTGGAAATTCAGCTAGGGAGGGATTGACTTCAGTCTGAGGTAAATGGTCAGTGTCTTCAACATTTGCTGGTAATATTCTATTGGAAAGACCATGAAAGTGTTCTATCCATCTCTCTAGGGTCATGTTCTTTCTTTTTTATGTATAAATTTATTTATTTAACTTTTTACATTCATTTTCACAAAATTTTGGGTTCCAAATTTTTTCCCCATTTGTGGCTTCCCCCCACTCCAATACACCGAGCATTCTAATTTCAGCTATCACCAATCTTCCCTTTCTTCTATTGTCCCTCCCTTCTCTTGTGCCCATCTTCTCTTTTGTCAACTAGGACAAGATACATTTCTATTTCCCATTACCTGTATTTCTTATTTCCTAGTAGCAAGAACAATACTCAACAGTTGTTCCTAAAACTTTGGGTTCCAACTTTTCCCAATCCCTCCCTCCCCACACATTCCCTTTGGGAAGGCAGGCAATTCAATGTAGGATATATCTGTGTAATTTTGCAAATGACTTCCACAATAGTAGTGTTGTGTAAGTCTAACTATGTTTCCCTCCATCCAATCCTGCCCGGCATTGTTTCTATTGTCTCTTTTGATGCTGTCCTTCCCTAAGAGTGTTGATTGCGAATTGCTCCCTCTTCCCATTGCCCTCCCTCCCATCATTGCTCCCACCCTGCTTATCTCCTTCTCCCTCATTTTCCTGTACTGTAAGATAGGTTTTCATAAGAAAATGAGTGTGCATTTTATTCCTTCGCTTAGTCGAAGGAGATGAAAGTACATTTCATACTTTTTTTCTCAGATCTCCACTGTTTTTTCCCTCCACTAAAAAGTCTCCTGCTTGCCTCTTCTATGAGAGATAATTTACCCCATTCCATTTCACCCTCTCTCCTCCCACTACATTTCTCTCTCACCGTTTACCTTGATTAATTTTAAGATATGATACCATCCTATTAATTTCACTCTGTGCTCTCTGTCTCTGTGTGTGTGCATGTGTGTGTTTGAGTGTGTATGTGTGTGTGCATGCAATCCCACCAAGTACCCAGATACTGAAAAGTTTCAAGGGTTAAAATATTGTCTTCCCATGCAGGAATGTAAACAGTTCAAATTTGGTAAGTCCGTTATGACTTCTCTCTGCTGTGTACTTTTTCATACTTCTTTTCATTCTTATGTTTGAAAATCATATTTTCTTTTCAGGTCTGGTCTTTTCATCTAGAATGCTTGAATGTGGAGGGCAGAGACAAGAGGGCAGAGTGAGAGCAACGACTCACCTAAGCTCTTGGACAAACTCCTTTATGTACCTCTGAAAGGAGAATCTGACCAAATTTTTGAGGTGCGGAATCCAGTGGGAGACAGAAGGTGAAAGATTTGTATCTCAGGTTGGACTGGAGGATCCACGGGAGAGGTCTGTTCCAAAGGGGTGAGCCCACAGCTCACAGCATAGTGCAGCCAGCGCAACGTAGCGGACGGGACCCGAGAAACCTGAGTGGCGGGCGGAAAAAGAAGAGTGGCCCCAAGAGTGGGAGATAAGCTGAACCCAGTCAGTGAGAGCCGCCGAGCCCCAGGTATCAGCACAGCATCTCCTGAGACCTTCAGCAGGATGATCAAAACTTGGCAAGTCATCTAATTGAACATCCAGGAGCCAGGATGGCCGAGTGATCAGTAAATGCTCTCTCCTCCCGCCTTGATGCACGTGAAAGAACCATAAAGTATTTCCCCAGTAAAATCCGATATCAGCAAAAACAGCGGAAGGAGGCCAATAGCCTCATAATACCTAAGACGAGGAAAATAGCTAAGGGGGATTCCTGCTATGGTGGCAGAGGCAAAACGGAAAGACAGAAGACCCAGGGCAGGAAAGATGATACCCGTTAATCTTCAGAATTGTGCGGCTATTATGAAATGTAAAAGGGATATACATATGGGGAACGGGTAAAAAGTAAATGATATCATGATAAAAAATATGATTTAAGTATGAGAAGGGATTGGAGTAGGAGGTGTGAAAAGGAGGGAGCAGAAAACGGCAAATTACATTACAAAAAGAAGTACAAAATCATAGTAGAGGGAAAGAATGGAGGGAGATGAGGATTGTGTGTGAGGTACTCTCATTGGATTCGTTTAAAGGATGGAAAAATAAACTTAAGTAGATAATACTAAGTAGTACTATAGGCAGTAGGAGAGGAAGGGGGAAGAAAGGGGAGGGAGGCTAAAAGGGAGGGAAGAAGCAATAAGAGTAAAGGGGAGTAAAATGGAGGGGGGGCTAAAAGAAGGAGGGGAAGGCAGCAGGAGGAGGTGGTGAAAAGTGAATACTGTTGAGGAGGGGAAGGGAGAAAGAAGAGCTTAAAGCACAAATGGTGGGAACCTACCAAATCTTGTGGAATACGGCAAAAGCAGTTCTTCAGGGAAGTTTTACATCTTTGAATGCCTATATAAATAAAATAGAGGAAGAGGAGATCAATGACTTGGGCATGCAGATGAAAACGCTAGAAAAAGAATAAATTTAAAATCCCCAAGAAAATATCAAACTAGAAATACTGAAAATCAAAGGAGAGATAAATAAAATTGAAATTAAGAAAGCAATTGAATAAATAAGCAAAATCAATACTTGGTTTTATGAAAAAACTAATAAAATTGGTAAATCTTTAGTGAATTTGATTAAAAAAACGAAAGAAGAAAATCAAATTAGTAATATTAAAAACGAAAGGGGTGAACTCACTTCCAATGATGAAGAAATTAAAACAATAATTAGAAATTACTTTGCCCAACTTGATGCCCAAAAATTCGATAATCTGAACGAGATGGATGAATATTTTAAAAAATTTCAGCAAGCATTATATGCAATGGGAATTAGCTAGATGCATTTCAAATAAGGTCAGGGGTGAAACAAGGATGCCCACTGTCACCACTATTATTTAATATGGTACTAGAAAAGTTAGCCGCAGCAATTAGACAAGAAAAACAAATTGAAGGAATAAAAATAGCCAAAGAAGAAACTAAGTTATTGCTCTTTGCAGATGATATGATGATATACTTAGGGAATCCCAGAGATTCAAGTAAAAAACTACATGAAATAATAAACAACTTTGGCAAAGTTGCAGGTTACAAAATAAACCCACACAAATCTGCATTCCTATACATTAGCAACGAAGTCCAACAGCAAGAGATAGAAAGAGAAATCCCATTTAAAGCTACAGTAGACACTATAAAATACTTAGCAGTTAACCTGCCAAAACAAACCCAGGGATTACATGAACACAGGTCCTAGACACTTTTTGCACATATGAAATTAGATTTAATTAAGTGGAGAAACATCAGTTGTTCATGGGTAGGCCGACCTAATATAATAAAAATGACAATTCTACCTAAATCAATTTACTTATTTAGTGCCATACCAATTAAACTATCAGAAAATTATTTTCTATAGCTAGATAAAATAATATCAAAATTCATTTGAAAGAACAAAACGTCCAGAATATCAAAGGGTCTAATGAAAAGAAATGTTTGGGAGGGTGGCCTAGAGTTACCAGATCTCACATTGTACTATAAAGCAGCAATTATCAAAACCACTTGGTGTTGACTAAGAAACAGAGGGGTAGACAAATGGAATAGACTGGGCTCCTAAGACACAGTAGGCAAGGAATATAGGAACCTCCTTTTTGATAAACCCAAAGTCCCCAATTTCTGGGATAAGAACTCACTATTCGACAAAAATTGCTGGGAAAACTGGTTAATTGTGTGGCAGAAATTAGGCCTAGACCCATGCCTGACACCGTACACAAGAATAATATCCAGATGGGTACATGAATTCGGTGTAAAGATTGATACCATGAATAAACTGGAGAAGCAAGGAATAGTGTATTTATCAGATTTATGGAGAGGGGACAAATTTGTTCTAAAGAAACGATAGAAAGCATTATGAAATGCAAGATGGATAATTTTGATTACTTTAAACTGAAAAGTTTTTACACAACGAAACTTAATGCATCCAAAGTTCGAGGGATTTAGTAAATTCTGAAAAAAATTTATGGCTAAGCTCGGGGATAAAGGCCTCATTTCTAGAATATATAGAGAACTGACTCAAATATATAACCATACAAGTCATTCCCCAATTGATAAATCAAAGGATATGAGCAGACAATTTTGAGGGGAAGAAATTAAAGATATCTATAATCATATGAAAAAGTGCTCTAAATCACTACTGATGAGAGAGATGTAAATCAAAACAACTCTCTGGTACCACATCACACCTATAACATTGGCAAACGGGTCAGAACAAGGAAATGATAAATGCTGGAAAGAATGTAGGAGAGTTGGAACACTAATTCATTGTTGGTGGAGCTGTGAGATCATCCAACCATTCTGGAGAACAGTTTGGAACTATGCCCAAAAGGCTACAAACATGTGCATACCCTTTGACCCAGAAATATCACTACTAGGACTATATCCCCAAGAAATTATAAAAATGGCAAAGGGACCCACGTATACAAAAATATTTATAGCTGCACTGTTTGTGATAGCCAAGGACTGGAAATCAAGGAGATGCCCATCAATTGGGGAATGGCTTAATAAATTATGGTATATGAATGTAATGGAGTACTATTTTGCCATAAGAAATGATGAACAAGAAGACTTCAGGGAGGCCTGGAAGGACTTATATGATCTGATACTGAGCGAAAGGAGCAGAAC
>JAQQSK010015986.1:0-10594 GCA_028658325.1 Potorous gilbertii | reverse complement strand
TCCTGCCTGCTCTGGGAGGCTCTGGCCGAGCTGCCTCTGCCTCTGGCCGAGCTGCCTCAGCTTCTGCCACAGCGGCCACTTCCCAGGGGGTCCGAGTCCCGGAGATATCCCGCTCCCCTCTCAGCCCGTCTCTCTCACTGACCTGTGAGTCTGTGGGTGGTGGGACCTTCGTGGCTGCTGGAAATTACGGTCCCGGAAGCCTGCTTGGGTCTGCTCATTCCTCTCAGTGCGGTGCAGCCAGGGCAGGGGGAGGGGAGGGCTCCTCTCCCGTCTGGGGCGCGATGGGCCCCTGGGGTCGGTTTTTCAGGGCTCTCTGCAATGGAAATCTCCTTCACTGTGTTTCTGCGCGGCTTCCACTGTTCCAGAATTTGTCAGGAGTTCTTTTTAGAGGAAATCCATGGGCTGTGGGTTCGGAGCTAGTAAAAGTGAGTCTTTCTACTCCGCCATCTTGGCTCCGCCCCCATCTTACCTATTTCTTGTGCATATCCCTTCTACCACTGGTGACATGTTAACCCATGGGAGACTGTATCCTTGTGTGTATGGAAAAATCTTTCTTATCACATATATTGTTTAATTAATGACTTTTGCTTTGAATTAATATGGCCTCTCATTGACTGATAAAAGAAACACATTGGTGGAGTCTCACAAACTATGGTTTTGAGTGGATTTTGAGTCTGAAGACCGTCTCAAACTCCGAGTTCCTCAGATTTCCTTTGGAGTTCTCTGAAACAGAATCCCTGGGATGATTTTAAGGAATACAGCCAGACTAACAACTATGGCATAGCTCCAAGTCAGACAGAACACTGGAATCAGGGAAACTGAGCCTAGTAAGAGGAAAAGCAATTAAAAGCAAAGACTTAAATGTTAGCTTTACAGTATTTGCTGACTTTTGCTTGCCAGTTGGCTGCGGTACATAGACCTGGATTATGACTGAAAGAATTTAGTCCTTTGCTGTAAGGAAAGACTACTTATCACTCACACTCCAGCAGAAGGTAGAAAAGAACAGCAGGAAATCTAGTGAGGTAGCAAAGCTAAAGACCAGCAGAATTTTACTAGAAATGCCCAGCATCACCAGATCATCCAGTAGTTGAGAAGTCCATTAACAAAAGCATTCTACAGTGGAAATGGCCAGAAAGGAGAGTTATAGCAGAGAAAACAGAGAAGCAAATGTCCCAAGTTCAGTGGAAAAAACAAAGTACCTAATGACATTGCCAGAGGGCATCAGCAGTTCCACAGCATTGAAAGTATGGATTTGTTCTGGCTTGACATGGACAGCATCCCACTATCTATGTTCCTGGTCACACCTGTTTTCTGTGGGAGTCCCTTCCAGCACTGGTGGTATTTTATCCTGTGGAAGACTATATCTTTGTGCATCTGAAGAAATCTTGGTTACCACATATATTAATTTAATTAATGTCTTTTGCTTTGAACTAATATATCCTCCAGTTGACAAATACATTGGTGGAGGCTCCTAAACTATGGTTTTGGGTGAATGCTGAGCACACCCACAGCATGCCTCAAGTCTGAGGCAGCATTCAGGGACTCATTGTGAAGGGATGTTCCAAGTGCTACTGAGATAAATGAATTTAAAAAACAAATTGCAAATGAAATAGTCAAGGTTTGAAAATTTGTGTGAAAAATAAAGAAACCAAACTATAACTAAGGGGTCTAGTATTCTTCAAGGAAAATCTAAACCAACATAATGACAATCCCCCCAAATCTATTTTGATCTGATGGCCCATTTTTTTAAAGGATTTAATTTATTTTTAGTTTTAATTTTCAACATTCATTTCTATAAGATTTTGAGTTCCAAACTTTCTCCCCATCTTTCCTCTTCTCCCTACTCCAGTTGCAATGCATTGTGGTTACCCCTTCTCTCAGTCTGCCTTCCCTTCTATCACTCCCCCCCCCCACTTCTCCCCTTCCCCCTTACTTTCTTGTAGGGCAAAATAAATTTCTATACCCCACTGGTTTTATATCTCATTTCCCAGTTGCAGGTAAAAACAATTTTTAACATTTGTTTTTATAACGTTAAGTTCCAAATTTTCTCCTTTATTCTCTCCCTACCCATCCTCATTGAGAAGGCAAGTAACTCAATATAGTTTATATGTGTAGCTATGCAAAACACTTCCATTATAGTCATGTTGTGAAAGACTACCTATATTTCCCTCCATCCTAATCACTGCCCCCCCATTTTTCTGTTCTCTCCTTTGAGCCTATCCATCCTTGTTTCTGATTACCCCCTTACTCAATCTGCTCTCCCTTCTATCATCATCCCCTTATCACCTTCCCCCTCCTTTCCTGTAGGATAAGATTATTGCCATACCCACTTGACTATTTGTCATTCTCTCCTTAAGTCAAATACAATGAGAGTAATGTTCACTCATTCCTTCTCACCTTCCCCTTTTTTCCCCTCCACTGAAAAAGCTTTTCCTTGCCACTTTTGAGATAATTTACTCCATTCTACCTCTCCCTTTTTCCTTCTCCCAGAACATTCCTCTCACCCTTTGACTTTATTTTTAGATAGGATTCCTTCATATTCAACTCACCCTGTGTCCTCTATGTATATGTGTATATACACATACACACACACACACATCCCCTTCAAGTACCCTATTACTGAGAAAGATCTCACAAACTACAAATATCATCTATCCATGTAGGAATGTAAACAGTTCAACTTTTATAAGTCCCTTATGATTTCTCTTTCCTGTTTCCTTTTTCATACTTCTCTTGATTCTTATATTTGAAAATCAATTTTTCTGTTCAGTTCTGGTCTTTT
Source organism: Potorous gilbertii (assembly GCA_028658325.1). Classification (NCBI taxonomy): domain Eukaryota; kingdom Metazoa; phylum Chordata; class Mammalia; order Diprotodontia; family Potoroidae; genus Potorous; species Potorous gilbertii. Next base: position 7,812 of record JAQQSK010015986.1, on the reverse strand, counting down.
CTTAAAGAATGCTTGAAAATTCTCTACTTTATTGAATGTCCATTTTCCCTCTGAAGAATTATGCTCAGTTTTGTGAGCATGATTTTGGGTAGATGAGTGTTGGTTTTAATCCTAGCTCCTTTGAACTCCAGAATATCATATTTCACATTCTCCAGTCCTTTAAGATAGCAGCTGCTAAATCTTGTGTTATTCTGATTGTGGTTCCACCATACTTAAGTTGTTTCTGGCTGCTTGCAATATTTTCTCCTTGACCTGGGAACTCTGGATTGTGGCTATCATATGCCTAGAAGTTTTCCTTTTCAGATCTCTTTTAGGAGGTGACTGGTGGACTCCCTCAATTTCTATTGTGCCTTCTTGTTCTAGAACATCAGAGCAGTTTTCCTTGATAATTTCTCAAAAGATGATGTCCAGGCTCTCTTTTGATCATGGCTTTCAGATAGTCTAATCATTTTCAAGTTACCTCCCCTGAATCTATTTTCCTCATCAGTTCTATTTTTCATTCTTTTGTTTATGTTTCATAATTTGATTTCTCATAAAGTCATTAGTTTCCATTTGCTCCATTCTAATTTTATTTTCTTCACTGAATTTTTGGACCTGCTTTTCCATTTGGCCCATTCTGCTTTTTAAGGCATTCTTCTCCTCATTGGCTTTTTGTGGATCTCTTTTACCATTTACTCTAGTATATTTTTAAGGTGTTGTTTTCTTCAGTGTATTTTGGGGGGGGGCTGTCTTTTTAGCAAGCTATTGACTCATTTTTCATGATTTTTCTTGCATTACTCTCATTTCCCTTCCCAGTTTTGCCTTTACTTCTCTTACTTGAGTTTCAAAATCCATTTTCAGCTTTTCCATGGCCTGAGACCAATTCATATTCTTCTTAAAGGATTTGCATGTAGGAGTTTTGATTTTATTGTCTTTTTCTGATTGTATATTTTGACCTTTTTTGTCACCAAAGTAAAAGCCTATAGTTTGAGTTTTTTCCCGCTGGTTGCTAAATTTCATAGAGCTTTCCTTCCAGCGTGGAGGGTGTACTGTACCAAGCTTTAGGGGTTTTCAGTGATGCTTCTAGGGATCTGTAAGTGTTCAGTTCTTCCAAGGTGGTATGATCAAAGGAAAGGTGTTCATTCATCTCCTGCCCTGTGTACTGGTCTGTGAGTGAAAAGAGTGAGTGACACTCTTTTCTGCCTTATAACTGTGAGGAGGATTTCCTCTTCACTGCTGACACAACCTCTGCCATGCCAGCACTCCTCCTCACCCCAGGAGCACCACCCAGGACTGTGATGCCGATCTAAGAACCAGCTAAGCAAGAGAATCCTGCCTTAGGGCCAGCAAAGAGATCCTTGCAATCCCCCTCCTATGAGCTACTTGATTCCCACCACCATCCATGTGACAAGAGCTCTGGAAGTAGCTGCCGCTGCTCCCAGACTGAGGCCCAGGTCAGACAGACCTTTCTTACTGACCTTCTAAGTTGTGTTTGGCATTTATGGGTTGAGAACTCTGGAAAATGCCACAGTTGCCAGTGGTTCAGTCCCCTGGGGCCTGTTCTGGGTGTGATAGGACCTGATCTGTGTGGGCATGTTTTGTACTGGATTGTGCTCCTCCTTCAGCCTGGAGCAATAGACCTGTCCTATCAATATTCAGGATATCTTGGGCTGGAGATTTGTTTCACCCTGTCATTTTGGGGGTTTTGATGCTCTAGAAGTTTAGTCATTTTTACAGGTATCTAGAAGGGACTGGGACAGAGCTCAAGGGAGTCTCTGTTTATACTATAGTATCTTGGCTCTGACTCCATCAAAATTATAAAAAAAAAAATCAATTACACTAATTCTGTCACATTTATGCTCAAGTCATTTGCTTTTGTCCTCATTGATTTTTTTATTACATGGATAGCTTATAAGAAGACAGATATGTGTGTGTCTGTGTGTAGATTGTTCAGTCACATCCGACTCTTCATGACTCCATTTTGGCAGTTTTCTTGGCAAAGATTGTGGAGCGGTTTGCCATTTTCTTCTGTAGTTCATTTTACATATGAGAAACCTGGGTTAAGTGACTTGGCCCAGGATCACAAAGCTGTAAGAGTCTGAGGTAAGATTTGACCTCATGAAGAGGGGTCTTCCTGATTCCAAGATCAGATGGTCTATCCACAGCAAATGTAATACTTGGTTAGAATAACTGGCTTTAATTCTAAAGTCAATTTAATGGTCTCACAGGCCTAAGTAATCTCATCATCATAATAATAGGTAGTATTTATATGGAGTTTTACAAAATTATCTCCTATGATCCTTATAACAATCCTGGGAAGTATATGCTATTATTAATCTCATTTTACAATTGAGGAAATTGAGGCAAATAAGGTTAAGTGACTTGCCTAGGACCATGTAACTAGTAAGGGCCATGTAGCTAGTAAATGTCTGAGATTGGATTTGAAATAAGATCTTCCTGATTCCAGACCCAGTATTATATTCACTGCTACTTAGCTGGGTCTGATTTGCTTGGCTAATTTAGGGGTTTATATTACAAAAATAATCACTATCACTGTGAACCCCTAGGTTGGTAAATTTCTAACATTTAGGCAAACAAAGGTTTGACTCTTTACCTTACTGTACAATTATATTTATCTCTAGGACACACGACCTCTTTGTGATTAAGGCAAAATCCAGATTACTGAAACATTTAGATAAAGAAACAGCCTACTGTTATCATTTGTTAACAGACACATACTAGGAAAAGAAAGTAGGGAAAGAGCAGCTCTTTTCTTGGAATTACCTTCAAGCTATCAATAGGTAGCGTACAATTGGTAGCATTCTCCTCCATCCTTTGCCTTGAGATGCTTATACCGGTCCTCCTCAACATTCCCTTGTCTCTCAGTTTCTCTGTTCTCCCACTCTCCCCCTTCACCCCTTCTTTTCACCTGTTGCCTTGGCCCAAAGTCTTTCTATTTCAGCTCTTGGGGTCTCATTCCTTTCTGTCTATTGCCAGAACCTGGAAATGTCCTTCTTCACCTGTAAAATGAGCTGGAGAAGGAAATGGAAAACCATTGTAGTATCTTTGCCACGAAATCTCCAAATAGGGTCAAGAAGGGTGCGACACGACTGAAAAACAACTATTTTTTATTCAGCAGCAAGATAAACCCACTGATTCCATCATCTGTTTTGAAGAAGTCCTCAAGTCACATCTGGATATTCTGATGGGATCAACTAAAGAAAATATCTCCACCAGAATTAACCTCAACTTGGACAAGGTTAACAAGTTGAAACCTAACCCTAATCCTTTTGCCTCCTGTTACCCTAAGGCTATATAAAACTATATATCTATGTACAGAATTAATGTTCTTACATATAGATTTGTATGTATACATGTACCTTAGTCCTACTGAAATTGGTAAGTCCTGGGCAAATGCCCAGCAACTGATGTTAATTAAGCTTTTAAATTGTCTAGCTTTGCCTCTTAATTTATTGACCTCCAATCAAATAGACCAAGTTGAAGGAATTACTCTCCAGAAGGATTTTAGGACCTCCAGGTTGAGGAACTCCCCAACACTCCACAGATGAATAAGACCAGAAGTTAATCAGGATTTGAACCCTGGATCTTGCCATACCAAAGCCAGGGCTTTTCTCCTGTTATTATACTCTCTCCCTTATCCCTAGCTGTTAGTGTCCTTCTTGGATATCATTTTGTATATACTTTTATATTTAATTTTCTATGTACATGATGTTTTCCCCAATACAGTGTAAATTCAAGGCCAGAGGCTTCCATTTGAGTCAGTCGCTCAAAAATTGTTTAGTTGTATTCAACTCTCTGTGACCCTATTTGGGGTTTTCTTGGGAAAGATAGTAGAGTGGTTTCCCATTTGCTTCTCCAGCTCATTTTACAGATGAGGAAATTGATACAAACAGGGCAAAGTGACTTGCTCAGGGTCACATAGCTAGACCCTGCACTCAGGAAAAGGAGTCTTCCTGACTCCAGGGTTGTGGTAGATCCAATGAGCCACCTAGCTTCCTCAGGGTTAAAGTATAAACATGAGAGTTTCAAGAGGGAAATTATAATTTTTGGCTAGAGCTTTTCATGAAACTAAAGCACAAAAGGAACGTATATACTCTTAGTATAGGCAGGTACCCATCTAAAACAGATAATCGAACTTATGGAATGCTAGACTGGGTTGATGTATAAAAATATGTATGCACATTTGCATATATACGTGTGTATACACAAACATATACATACTCACACATATAATCTCTAATTTCTTTAGTGTGGGAGGTCCTTCCACCTCTGCTGATTGCAAACATTGATTAAAGAACTGGTTTAGATGAGGCTCAGGGTCAGAAAAGTGGAATCACATGTAGGGTTTAAATTCTGTCCAACAAATTATGTTGATTCTGTAAGACTGGGAAACAAGGTACAGGATGGGGGAAGGAAGATGGTGATGTATAATAGACTTGTAATATAATAGACTAAACAGATAATAGTATGGCTTACCCTCCTTAAGGAAGTCATTTTTTCATCCAAAAACACATTTGTGATGATCTGGGTAACAGAAAGATACCAATATATGGCAAGTTATATGACAATACTTTTCCTCTTCAAAGACAATCCCCTGCATTGTTATACTCCACCAGTATATCGTTAGTTCTAAGATGGTGATATTTATGTCATTGCAGACACTATTCTAAGTAATACTGTATTGTCTACTGGAGTCTGAACAGTTTTAGGGATAGCAAACATGACTGTGAATAGTTTTGTATATTCAGTTCTGGGGTAGTTACTCTATGTGGTATGCACATATGGGATATACAAGGAAAAGACATTCTACCTTAGAGGTCCATACCATCTAACTAGGGAGACAAAATGGGATATAAAAATCAAAAACAGGAGACAAGTAAATGTTAAATCACTGTGCCTACACTACCCAGTATCAGAAAGGTATCAGGGAGACAAATCAATAAATCAAGAAGCACTTACTAACCCAGTCACCCAGGTACTGTGATAGGCTCCATAGATACAAAAACTGAAATAAACTAATTCCTTATGTACAAGAAGCTGACATATAAGATGTTCATATATAAGTAAACATGAATATATGTAAAAATACAAATTATTGGGGTTTTATCAACTAGGAGAATGAGAAAAGCATGTTTGAAGAAAGTAACACTTAAGCCTTGCAAAACCTAAGGCTTCCAACAGGTGGGACTGAGTTAGGGGGAGGGGGGATGATTTCAGGCATGGGAGATAGCTAGGCCAAAGGCCTGTACAGAGGAAATGGAAAGTAACATGCACAAACCAAACAAAAGCCAATCTGGATGGAAACTAGTAGGTATGAAAGGGAATGAAGTATAATCAGTTGGGAAATATGCTCTGAAGCCAGATTGGGAAGGGATCTAAATGTCTGAGTCCAATGTTCAAACCTGGACTTCAGTAGACTATCAGTCTGGGAGCTGAGTAGAAGACTGAGTAGACAGAAAAGGATTAGAAGACTATCTTAACAGTTGAGGTGATGAAGTCTTGAAGAACTAGAGTAATTGTGATTCAAGCAGATAAAAGGGTGAATACAAAAAATACAGTGGAGATAAAAGTCAATCTGGCGACTGACTGTATGTGAGGCATGAGTTAAGACAGGAGAGTGACTCTTAGGTTGTGAATCTGGATGGCACTCTCAAAGCTATCAGTTTTAACAACTACTTACTGAAATACCAGTTTTTCCAGCACCAGTCATTTGTTATTCTGGAAAATTTCCTATAGTCAACTACACCTGCTTTTCATTTCTTAATAACAACTTGTAAAACTTACCTCATGCCTAAAGCCTCTACCATTTCCTTCCAATCCAGAAGTAGCAGCCAAGTCCCAAAAAACTCTGTGACAGCCACTTAGCTTCTGCCATCTACTACATTTCCTTAAGAGTCCCTTTGCAAACCTGTACTTCAGTCTCAGCCCTTACATTTTTGGTAACAAAGTCATCAAGCAATTGCTCCTACCCCAACAGTATTTCTAATTCTTGCCTCTCCAATGTCTCCACTATCTTCTTGGAACTATCAGTGACTTATCATAACTTTGAGCTCCTGGTCATTTAGGGTCAGTTTGATAAACAGGCTGGGATAATGGGCCTCAGGGATGACACAGTGGGCTCTGTGGAAAGTCCTCAGAGGCCTGTAAAAAAGGCAGTGACCAAATAAATGATGCAAGTCTGAGAAGGTCAGATACAAGCTGCAGCCTAAGCTAATCCTGCTTCTGCTGGCCATTTCCCCAGAATAATCAGAACACTTTTCCTCAAGCTCTGTCAGCATTGCAGTGAGTTTATTCAATTTCTCTGAAAACTTCTCCAGCATACCCTCCCTAGACTTTAGAAGCAGACTAAATGGTCTGTGAATGTTTTCCTCTGCTCCAAGGCTAGGCTCTATGGCTGGAAGCAAAGGGCTTAACTCAAGTTCTAGGATCTCCTAGAGAACTTCCCCAACATCTCATTCTTCTTTAGACACTCATGGAAATTCTCCCCCATAATGAAGAAATTATTTTCTTGTTGAGGCAAACTTCTAATGAGATTTATTAACTGATCAAAGAAATAGAGTTGTATCTTTGCCAATGGTATAGCCCTTTGATGAGATTCTGGTATTTTGGCACATACAACATCAGTTCATGACATAGTTGTTTTTAACTTCTCATTTCTTCTTCAAGTTGACATTCCTGTAAAGTGGTAAATGACTCTTTATTTATTTTAGTTTTTAACATTCACTTCCACAAGATTTTGAATTCCAAATTTTCTCTCCATCTCTCCCCTCCCCCACCCCAAGATGTCATGAATTCTGATTACCCCTTCTTCCCCCAATCTGCTCTCCTTTCTCTCTCTCTACCCTCACCCTCTTCTCTTCTCCTCATTTCTTCTATTTTCTTATATGGCAAGATAGATTTCTATACCCCATGGCCTGTGTATTTTATTTCTCCATTGCATGTAAAAACAATTTTAACATTCATTTTTTAAAACTCTGAATTGCAAATTCTCTCCCTTCCTCCCTCCCCACCCATCCTCACTGAGGAGGCAAGCAATTCGATATGTTATAAATGTGTAATCTTGCAAAAATACTTCCATAATAGCCATGTTGTGAAAGACTAACTCTATTTCCCTCCATCCTAATCAGTGTCCCTCCCTCCCCATTTATTCTATTCTTTCCTTTGACCCTGTCCATCCCAATCTGCCCTCCCTTTGATCATCTTCCCCCTTCCTTAAACCTTTCCCACCTCCTTTCCTGTAGGATAAGATAGATTGCCACACTGAAAAGAATGTTATGTTTTTCTCTCCTTAAGCCAAATATGATGAGAGTAAGGTTCATTCTTACCTTCCTCCTTGTCCCCCTCCACTGTAAAAGCTCTTTTGCCTCTTTTGTGTAATTTATCTCACCTTACCTTTCCCAGAACATGCCTCTCTCATCTCTTAATTTTATTTTTTAGTATCATCCCTTCATATTCAACTCACCCTATGTTTTGTCTGTCTCTTTCTGTATGTCTATATTCTCCAACTACTACTAAGAATGGTCTCAGGAGTTAACAAATATCATCTTTCTATGTAGGAACGTACACAGTTAAATTTTACTAAGTCCCTTACGATTTCTTTTTCCTGTTTACTTTTTCGTGCTTGAGTCTTCTATTTGAAAGTCGTTTTCAATTCAGTTCTCACTTTTTCTCAAGAATACATTAAATTCCTCTGTTACTGAATGCCAAATTTTCCCCCTCATTGATTACAATCAGTTTTGTAGGTTAAGTCATTCTCGATTTTAATCCCAGCTCCTCTGACCTCCAGAATATCACCCTCCAAGCCCTCAGACT
>JAQQSK010015985.1:0-10594 GCA_028658325.1 Potorous gilbertii | reverse complement strand
TCAGTAACTTCTTATAATGGGACCCTAGATCTACAGTTGAAAAGGACCTCAGAGGACAAATGACTCCTCAGATCAACTATCCAACTGTCACATTTTACTGCTAAGGAAACTCAGACCCATTCAGATTAAGTGACCCAAAATCACACAAGTAATAAATGACAGAGCCAGGGTTTGAACTCTCCTCAAAACTCTCAGGTCACTGCTACAAGATCAGCACTCTCGATTATATAATTTCTCTCTTAAGGACCTCCTATCACCACTAGAATAAGACAAAAATTCCTCAAGTTGGCACTAAAAGTCATCCCCAGCATTCCAACTTTTTCATATCAGTCTCCTTCCAATCTGGACTACTTGCTGCTCCTTAAACTCAGCATTGAATTTCCCACCTCCAGCTTCTTGCCACTAACCCTCACCTTTGTCTCTTAGAATTCTTAGCTTTCTTCATGTCTGTATTCAGAAGTAACTTCCTGTGGAAAGCCTTTCCTGATTGTCCCAGGTAATTAGTCCTCTCTCTCTCTCTCTCTCTTTTTCTCTCTCTCTCTTTCTCTCTCTGTTTCTCTCACCTTAAATCATTTAGTATATATTTCTTTGTACCCTTCCTTACAAAATGTAAGTTTTTGGAGGTCAAGAATTACTATGATATTTGGCCTCATATGCCTAGTACCTTGCACTTGGAAATTGCTTAAGAAATGTTTTGTGAGTGAATTGAATCAGGAATAAACTAGATTAAGTGAGGAAAGGATAGTCTTCGGCATGACTTCCAGCTATTTTAATAATTTTTTATGTTTGGGCAGGAAATGTTAATGAAAGAAGAAGGAAACAGAAGGAAGGGAAAGGGCAGGTGTAGGGAGAAGAGATAGATGAACAGAATAAAAACATGGACAGAAGAGTGGAGAGATAAAGGCAAGGGGAGACAGAATCAGGAGAATTACTAACCAGGGCCACCAATATTAAGGGAGAGGAAAGAAACTGGGCAGCAAATTAAGTTCAGAGCATTTAGAGCTAGGAATAACCTTAAAAGGCAGGTTCTGTCAAGCCCCTCAGTTTACATCGAGAGAAGTGACAAGGACCTGAACTAAGGTCCTCAGACATTTAGTGGTGAGCAGGAGACTGTGAGGTCAGAGACATCATATGATTTGCCTCAGATCACAGGGATAGCAGAGTTTTGAGTTCAGGTCTTTTTACTCTATCACTTTGCCTCCCAATTGGACAGTAAAGGAGGAACGGAAAAAAACTTGGAGCAACAGAGACATGATGTGGAGGGTGAGAATGGGGAGGAAGGAGTCCACCAGGAGGGCGGGAATGCAGTTCAGCTCAGCATGGTTCAATTCAATTCAACAAATCTTGATTAAATATCTATATGTTGAGCACAGCAGTAGGTGCCGAAAATGGAGGATGGGAAATGACAAAACCAAGTGGGAAGTAAAGGAAACACACATCTGAGGAAAGGTAACAGTTCTTCCCTTCCAAATTCAGGAAAGGAGGAAGTGAAGTGGGAGCAAGGAGGGGAGGAGGGAAGGAAGGGGCTTCCTTCTGGCCAGTCTGTAACCCTGAATATGTCTGCTGGTGCTCAGTGGGATCTCCTCCCCTCCTTTGGCATATGTGGAGGAGACCTGTGCTGCCCCTTCAGACCTGGAAGTTGATGTGGGACACCTGAACTATGCCCTCAATTGAGATGGTGTCCACTTGACGGAAAGGGACCTGGTGATGGTACTCCAGAAAATAACTCCCATTCACTATCACCTGCCAATAGGAAAAAACTGAGTGAGCAAGAAAGCCAGTGGAACTTTAGGAGCCACAAGCATGAGTCCTTGAGACTGGATCTTCTCCCACCTGACATCATGAGCACTGAGTCTCCAGTCACTGAGAATGGCCGACATCCAGCTCCCACCCAGTGCTCCTGGTTCTGATCTCTGACATCAATCAGATAGAATGAATCAAATCTTTCCTCAGCATGACAGATTGAAGGTATCAGTCATATCTCTCTTGAGTCTTCCTTTCTAAGGCTAAGCACCCAGTTGCTTCATCTGTTTTGGCATGGACCAAGATGCTTCACCATTCTGGTTGGTCTCCTATGGACACTTTCCAGATCATCAGGGTCCTTTTTAAACTGTGATACTTAAGACCAAACACAGCACTCCAGATGTAGTCAGAGCAGGGCAGAATACAACGAGACTATCATCTGCCTCTCAGTGCAGCCCAAGGTTACATTTAACCACTTTTGTGACTATGTTACACTATGGATCCACACTGAGCATGTGGACCACTAAAACCCTCTGATCTTTTTCAACCAAATTGCTGTCACCAAAACATGGTTCCTCTATAATGTACACCTGAAGCTGAATTTTTTAAACCCAGTCCCTCTGACTCGTGACCCAATGTGTTCCCTCAAAGGAAAGTGACTTAGGAGGGATGCTGCTGTGCTCACCTTGAAGGCTGAACTGTGCACCTGAAAGCGAATTTCAAATGGTGCCCCCTTCTGGAAAGGCAACTGCATCTTCCTCTCCTCCTTCCCCCAGGAACCATTCTGCTTTGTGTTGCAGACTACAAAATTTCCATTTTCAAACCGAGGGTTGAAATGAAAGGCGATGTTTCTTCCATCGAATCCACACTGGAAATTCACAGAAAACCTATCCAGGGCCAAAAAAAAAAGAGTAGGGAGTGGATGCAGTGTGCTGCTGGTGATCAGGAAGATGATGGCTACTCCATAGCCTTAGAATCTTTCCTTTCCTGATCACTCTTCTCTCTCTTTCCTTCTTCCTTTTAGTGTTTGTGATACTTTTCCCCTTGGTCCATTATTTTAAATGCCTGCACTTAGAAATGTCAGTTCTGTTGTCTTCCTGATTCCTCAGATGATAAATGAGAGGGAGATTCTTAGCCCCCTCCTACTCATCACTCAAGCCCCACTCCTCTATGCAGCCCCCTCTGTTTGCTCTAATCCACAAGGAAGTTCTATGTACTAGATGGAGGAGGCTGGGAGGGGAGAGTGATGCACAGTTTAGACCACATACAGTCCCTGCCCTCATTGTATGCCTCCTCCCGTAGCTGGTAGAAGTAGCGGAACTGAGATTTGAACCCAGGTTCCCTAACTCGTGATTCAGAGCTCTCTCAGACATCCCCTGGCACTAGAATTCTTAACCTTTTATGTATCCTGGATTCCTCTGGCTTTCTAAAGAAACCCAAGGACCTCCTTCTCAGAATCATGTTTTTAAATACCTTTTAAGTGAATGAAGATTTATTTTTTGCCAACCAGTTTCACAAAACTCCTCCCCCTCCCAAATACAGATTAAGAAGCCCTGATCTGGTCCAACTCCCTCATTTTCCAGAGGAGAGAACTAAGGATCAGTGAATACAAATTACTTTGTTGGGGTCACCCAGGTAGCTGGTGGAATACGCTAGGATTTGAACCTAAGTCTTCCAATTTCAGACCTTTTTGGAAGGAGCTATCTTTTTGCTCTGAACCCACAGTAACACCTTCAAACCCTTTTATTAAAGGGATTTGTTTTGTGAAGTTTGGATTCAGTCAAAGGGCCACACTTGAGGACCCAGAGGGCCACATGCAGCCTTGAGGCTGAAACTTCCCCACCCCTGCTCTAATTCTACATGGGCACTTTGTCAGTTTCACTAAATACTGCTTGCCTGATTTAATGATGTTTTATTTCTCCTGGAAATGTTCTGGATTCTTATTCCTGCTTCAGCTTGGACCAGTAAGAGCTGAGTAGGTCAGGAAGAGCCCACAAGTTCAATTCATTAATATTTATTATGCTAGATTCTAGGTAAGCTACAAAATTTACATCACATATGATACCTTCCTTCCTTGAATTTTACAGACTAGTAGATAAGTAATGAGGCTAAGGGGTAGCAGTGGATAGAGTGCTGGGCCTGGAGTTGGGAAAACTCATCTTCCTGAGTTCAAATCTGGTCTCAAACACTTCCTAGCTGTGTAACCCGGGGCAAACTGCTTAATTCTGTTTGTCTCAGGTTCCTCATCTATCAAATGAACTGGAGAAGGAAATGCAAGCGAGTCCAGTACCTCTGCCAAGAAAATCCGAAATGGAGTCACAGAGAGGCATGGAAAGTTGAAAAAACTACTGAACAATGAGGCTAAAGAACCACTTTTCATTCCTACATAGTCAAGGGTAAGGTTTACCAAAATAAAATGCCATTCCCTGCTGTTTCCCATTTCCGGGCATTCACTCCAAGATTCACCACTATTCCCAGAATGAGTGCTTGCCTCTTCATCTCTGCTCTTCAGATTTCTTGTCTTTTTACCTCAAGGTTCAGCAGAATGAGCTCCTCCTTCAGTTCATGACTCCCTCCTCTTCCAGGATTAACTTTTCCCAAATATCTCCTCTACCTTCATTGCACCCGATGTTATGTTCACCCAGTTGTGTGTGCATATAACTCCTATGCCCCTCACCTATTATAATGTGAATTTCCTGAGGAGAGAGGCTCATTACAAGAAAGAAAAAACCTTATTATCCCTAGTTCCTTAGCATTTGCCTAGCGGGCACTTCAGATAAGTTGGTTAAATTGATTTGAAAAACTGTTTCCTGACTAGAGATCATTCCCTTAATGCTAACTAGTCACCTTTCAGATAAGGTCAGGTCCAGAGGCTGGGCCATGAGTGTTTGTGATGCATTCCTCTGTTTAGATCAAGGCTGTAAACTCATGTCTTATAGAGGACCAGTCACGGTATCATTGTCATATGATTTTGTCATGGACATAAGGTTTTCTGACCCTTGGGCTTGTTTGACCTCTGAAGGTTGGCCTCTGTCAGAGCAATTGCCAGGGACAATTCTGAAACTGACCGCTGTGCCTCCACTTCTGATGGGTGCCCTGGTCTACTCAGAGACAGTGCATGTAGGAGGAAAGCAGAAGAAACAAGTACCTAGTTCCACCAGAAGGAAGGATCGACCCACAGACAATGATTTCATCTCCATCCTGGAGGCCACCATAGATAGGTCCAGAGAACGGAATGGACTGCAAAGAGAGGACAGGATATAGTTGTCAATTTTAGACCTCTAAGCCAAAAATCCAGGAAGGTCCTGTCCTCCAAGGTCTGGGCTTAGAGTCAAAGATGAGGCAGACCAAGGCCACGCCCTGACAAAGTGGCTCCCCAGGATTTTATTGCCTTCTGCCACAAAATGGAGTGGCAGAGAGGGGGGTCTCTCTCCCTCCCATCCTTGTGACCATGGCTTTCTCCTTTGAATTTTTTTGTATAGTCATTTAAAAATTGTTTTTCTTTCTTTATTATGAGCTTAGAAATCATTAGCAAAAGTGCATTTCAGCACAGAACAAAAAACATTGAATTTGAAAGCACAAATTTCTCTACTTACCGTTTAATTTTCAAAAAGCCTATATCCACATAACATAGTAGGAACAAAACTGTCCAGTTTCAGAGTTTCTTGCTTTTCTTCTGTCTTATTAATTTTATTTTTCACTCTTCCCATTTTATTGTTTTTTATGATTTTGGCAAATATCAGCAAATATGAATATTTCAATACACAAAGAAAAGCAGAAAGAGGGGATGACAGAAGAAACTCTTGTAACGGGGGTTGAGCCCATGTGGACTATCTTGGAAAGCTGATGGGGTCCACAAATGCATCAGATGCCCATCACACTCTGGATTTCTATTATTACTTTTTGTTTTTTAAAAGGGGTATTTTAAATTTCATAAATTTCACACCCATTTCTCTGCATCCTCTTGTGAACTTCCTTTTACTTTCTTCTGTGCATTTTTGAATGTTTAAATGCTTTAAATGTTTAAACATTCTATTGCTTTTCTTTTTTTTTAAATGCTATCACTACATTCCCCCAGCAACCCTCCCACAAAAAGCCTCAGTTGTTGTCCCATGACTTTTAACTGGCAACCCTCCCCTGCCCACTCTTCTTTTCCATCACATCTTTGGTGAAAAAATATTTGCAGCTGTTTTTAGACCAGTATTCTTAAAGTGTGGTTCAAGGAGCCCCTAGGAGTCCCTTTCAGAGAGTATATAAGGACAAAATGATTTTTATGATAACATTAAGATATTCTAATTTTTATAATAATAAACATTGATTGGCATAATCCACATGAACAAGAGCTCTTTGAGGGGGGGGCAGGGCTCAATAATTTTTAAGAGTGTAAAAGGATCCTAAGACCAAAAAGTTAGAGAATAGGCATTGCTTTGCTAGAGTGGCAGGAAATTAAACATGAGTCATGGACCTCTTCATAAGATTCTTATTAAACATAGATTTCCAACTGATAATCTGACTCTGCACATGCTGTGTACACTCTTCCTGTGTTCCCTGTTACCCTAAAATTGTGCCTCATCAGTCATGTGATCATGTGATAAAAATGTTTCTGACTTCTCTATTCTTAACAACACAGATGTCAGACTGCTTGAAAACCATGATCTCTGGGCATGCACAGTTTCTAAGTCATCTTAACCCGCCACAGACCATCACAAACATTCTACAGAAACAAACTTATTGCCTCTGATTGCAATATTAAAGCTGTTTTCCAGTTTAAACTCATCCTCTGAGCAGGTAGCAATTTTTCTCTCTGGTGGATTTTCAAATGAACTGATTGGTGACAATGTTGTTTTTGTGAGAGAGTAGTTAGGAGTGGAAGAGAATGTCACCTTTGGAAAGATTTTTTCCTTCAGAGGGTTAGTTTATAATAGGGGTGGGGAACCTACAGCCTTGAGGCTACATGGGTCCTGATAAATTCAATCAAAGGGCTACACTTGAGGACCTAGAGGGCCACATGTGGCCTCAAGACAACAAGTCCAAACCCTTAGACTAAATATACATGCGTATATATGTATACGCATGTACGCATGTATTATATAAACTAATGTAGTTTGTTAAAAAAAAATATATCCTACTGAACTTCCAGTACTTTTTTCACTTAATATAGTGCTTGTCACTAGCCAGAAGAAAGGTAAATATCTCATTTCATAACCAGCTCTTCTTTTTCATTAGGTTAGGTGACTAAAAATTTAAAAATGAATTGCCATCTCTCAACAAGAGAATTTATAAAATTTCCTTTCCATTTTCCACTGTATGTTTGTGTAAGTGAACAGCTTCATTTTATTCTTATTTTAAATCAAATAAAGAAATAAAATATGTAAAAATTTTTTACTCAAGTCAGAAGAAATATCTATGTTCAGTTGTTTTTCAGTAGTCTGACAATCTGTGACCCCCTTTGGAGTTTTCTTGACAAAGATGTTGGAGTGCTTTGTCATTTCCTTTTCCAATTCACTTGACAGATGAGGAAACTGAGACAAGTAGGGTGAAATGACTTGCCAGAGTCACATGGCTGGTAAATGTCAGAGGCTGTATTTGAACCCAGGTCTTCCTGACTCCAGGCTTGCCACTCCTTTCTCACCCAGAGAAGATTTTTCTCAAATTCATATATATTTGGGAAGGGAGTGCTTGCCTCACCTTATTCTACCTACTCCTTATTCTACTGCTTGGGGGCCACCTCCAGTTGTCCTAATCTATGTCTTGAAACTGAACCAGATTGCTTTGGAGAAGAAGGTGAGGCTGGTGACTTTGCAACAGCCCTTCCTCACTTAAATCCAATTCACTTGCCAGTCTTGGCAACATCTTCTTGATGTCTTCGTCCTCTTCAAGAACAAAAGATAACAACATTCTACCCCTTACCATTCTGGAAAATCCTTGGGGTCTCAGTTTCCTTATTTTCTAAAATCGATGATAAACTCACTTCATCTACTTCTAAGGACTGTGAGCATATGCAGCCTCTGCTAACTTGAGTATGACCCCTATGGGGTGATATCAGGGGTTCTGGAAAGACCCCCTCCATTCCTCAAAATATTTCCTCCACCTGTTTTCTGATGCTTGGGATTCTATTGACAGGAAAGTCTTTCATTCTGCTGCTGGAGACCATGTTTGAACTATAAACACCCGTGAGAGAGGTTAGTTAGAGCTTAATTTGAACCAACACCAGCTTGTTTCTGGTGAAGGTAACATGGCAGTAACAAAAGTATCCTGTTTGTATCTTCTGAATTTCTTTCACGCCCATAGAGCGGGTGACAGAGTAGGCAAAGAAACTTGGATATCTCAGAAGCCTCCAGCTCTTGAAATGGGAGGCATTTTAGAGATTATCTTGTATTATCTAGTATATTTTTTAATTTACTCATTCACACAGGGGCTCTTGGAGAGACTAGGTGGAGCCATAGTGCATAGAGCACTGGACCTGGATTCAGAAAGATTCATCTTCCTGAGTTCAAATCCAGTCTCAGACACTTACTGAGCATCCCAGACTCCGTTCCAGAACTGTGTTTTGACTCTAGCCTCTTTAGTCTGTCCTAATATATTTTGGGTTTGTCAATACCACATGACCCCTACCTCATTAGGTGCTAAAGCCAAAACTTCCTAGATCTGGTTAGTCCATCTCCATGAGAAAATCTGACGTTGTGGTCTTGTGTGGACTTGTTTATGTCTGAAGCTTTCCAGTTGTGACTTTGACATCACAGCTAGAAGGTGAGTGGGAATCTTGGGAGGGACAGCTGGTTATTTTGTCTCTGTACAGATGGAGGACTCTGGCAGGCATCTCTAGAGGAGCTTTAAATGACAGATAAGGAAATGGAATAATCCAAATTTTACAGAGCAAATCTGAGTTTGGATTCAAAGGGCCATACTTGAGGACCTAGAGGGCCATATGTGGCCTCTAGACTATAGGGCTTGGAGTAGAATGATGGAATACAAGGCTTAGCAATGGTTTGGGGTTGAAGGTCTGCATTTCCTTCCCATCCCTGCCTCTCTTCTCTTGTGTTCAGCTGCCGTGTCCACAGCTGTTTGTGCCTTGGAGTGAATGGTGGTCAACTCTCAGGCAGGAGAGGTTGTAAGCGTGCAGGAATCTGGACGGTGGCTTCAGTATTTGTGGTCTTCTGGTCAATCCCATGTCCCTGTGTTGATTTCTCAGCTGCATCACAAAACCCAGAAAGTCTGCCAGGTAACTTGAGCTAGATACCTATGGAGCTTCTATTATGTAAGCTGCATCATGGGACCAAGAGAAGGCTAGACCTGGCTTTAGAGGACCTGAATTCAAATCCCACTTTGCCACTTGCTCCCTGGGAAAGCTTGAGGAAGGTATTTAATTTCTCACAAAATAGAGAAAGGGAAGTTCTCTATTGCTCCACTGCCAGCATTCAGTTTCCATGAGCACCAACATCAGTTGCCACAATCTTAGGGGTGGGGTGCAAGCACAGTCTACATAAAGAAAATTCAGGAAGATGGTGGAGGAGAAAGACGCACATATGCTAGCTACGAACCCACAGCCCATGGATTTCCTCTAAAAAGAACTCCCAACAAATTCTGGAGTAGTGGAAGCTGCACAGCAACCCAGTGAAGGAGATTTTCATTCCAGAGAGCCCTGAAAAACCGATCCCAAAGCTGCATCGTGCACTGGACGGGAGTGGAGCCCAGCCCTGCCCTGGCCACGTGGCACTGAGAGGAGTGAGCAGATCCGAATAGGCTTCAGGGATGGAATCTCCAGTAGCCGCGAAGGTCCCTCCACCCACAGATGCTACAGGTCAGTGAGAGAGATGGCTGGATGGGCTTAGAGGGGAGAGGGGTGCCTCCAAAACCCAGGCCCCGTCAGGAAGCAGTGGCAGAGGCAGTGGGCAGCCAGAGGCTCCTGGAGCAGGCAGGAGCTCCATTATGGAAGGTCTCTGCATAAACTCCCTGAGGGAACAGAGCCTGGGAGGCAGCCCTGCCCCCACCTGAGCACCAGAACTTAAGCTCCCATTGAATAGCAGTCAGGCCTGCTGCTGAAAGCCCTGAGGCTGGGGAGTAGCGTTTGAATCTCAGACCCCAAGCACGAGCTGGGCAGATCTAGGTGGAGAAGGAGAGGAATCTCAGAAGGTAAGTAACTGGCTGGGAAAATGCCCAGAAAAAGGAAAAAAAAATAAGACCATAGAAGGTTACTTTCTTGGTGAATACATGTTTCTGCCCTTCCTTTCTGATGAGGAAAAACAATGCTTACCATCAGGGAAAGACGGAGGAGTTCAGGCCTCTGTACCCCAAACATCTGAAATAAACATGCAATGGACTCAGGCCATGGAAGAGCTCAAAAATGATTTTGAAAATCAAGTTAGACAGGTGGAGGAAAAACTGGGAAGAGAAATGAGAGAGATGCAAGAAAAGCATGAAAAACAGGTCAAACCCTTGATAAAGAAGACCCCAAAAAAATGCTGAAGAAAGTAACACCTTGAAAAATAGGCTAACTCAATTGGAAAAAGAGGTTCAAAAAGCCAATGAGGAGAAGAATGTTTTCAAAAACAGAATTAGTCAAGTGGAAAAAGAGGTTCAAAAGCTCACTGAAGAAAATAGTTCTCTCAAAATTAGAATGGAACAGATGGAGGCTAATGACTTTCTGAGAAACCAGGAAATCACAAAACAAAACCAAAAGAATGAAAAAATGGAAGAAAATGTGAAATATCTCATTGGAAAAACAACTGACCTGGAAAACAGATCCAGGAGAGACAATTTAAAAATTATGGGACTACCTGAAAGTCATGATCAAAAAAAGAGCTTAGACACCATCTTTCATGAAATTATCAAGGAAAACTGCCCTGCTATT
>JAQQSK010015984.1:0-10596 GCA_028658325.1 Potorous gilbertii | reverse complement strand
GTGAGCTTTTGCACCTCTTTTTCCACCTGGCTAATTCTGCTTTTGAAAGCATTCTTCTCCTCATTGGCTTTTTGAACCTCTTTTGCCAATTGAGTTAGCCTATTTTTCAAGGTGCTATTTTCTTCAGCATTTTTTTGCATCTCCTTCATTAAGGTATTGACCCGTTTTTCATGCTTTTCTTGCATCTCTCTCATTTCTCTTCCCAGTTTTTCCTCCACCTGTCTAACTTGATTTTCAAAATCTTTTTTGGGGCTCCTCCATGGCCTTAGCCCATGGGATATCTATTTCAGATATTTGGGATACAGAGGCTTTGACTCCTATGTCTTTACCTGATGGTAGGCAGATCTCTTCCTCGTCCGAGAGGAATGGTGGAATCATCTTCTCAAGACCTTCTATGGTCTTAGTTTTTTTCCCTTTTCTGGGCATTTTTTCCAGCCAGTTACTTGACTTCTGAGAGTCCTCTCCACTCCAGCCTAGGTCTGCCCAGCTAGTGCTTGGAGCCTGAGATTCAAATGCTGCTCCCCAGCCTCAGGGCTTTTGGTGGCAGGCCTGGCTGCTATTCAATGGGAGCTTATCTGCTGGTGCTCAGGTAGGGGCAGGGCCACCTCCCAGGCTCAGTTCCCTCAGGGTGTTTATGCAGAGATCTTTTGTAATGTAGCTGATGTTGAGCTCCTGCCTGCTCTGGGAGCCTCTGGCCACCTGCTGCCTCTGCCTCTGCTGCAGCAGCTGCCTCCCGAGGGGGTCCGAGTCCCGAAGATACCACGCTCCCCTCTCAGCCCGTCTCTCTCACTGACCTGTGAGTCTGTGGGTGAAGGGACCTTCGTGGCCTCTGGAGATTCCGATCCCTGAAGCCTGCTTGGATCTGCTCTCTCCTCTCAGTGCCGCATGGCCAGGGCAGGGGGAGGGGAGGGCTCCGCTCCTGTCCGGGCTCGGTGGACCCTGGGCTCAGCTTTTCAGGGCTCTCTGCAACGGAATCTCCTTCACTGTGTTTCTGCGCGGCTTCCACTGTTCCAGAATTTGTCAGGAGTTCTTTTTAGAGGAAATCCATGGGCTGTGGGTTCGGAGCTAGCAAATGTGAGTCTTTCTACGCCGCCATCTTGGCTCTGCCCCCCCCTTTTTATTATCTTTATTCTTTAACTCCTTTTTTCATCTCTTCTTGCTGTTGCCAGCATTTCCAGAAGAATATCACATAATGGTGAGGAGAGTGGGCATTCTTGCTTCACTCATATTTAATGGAAAAAAATTCTTAGTGTGTTCCCATTGAATATGATGCTTGCTTTTGGTTTTAGATACACACATTTTATAATGCTCTTAAAATGTCACTTTATTCCGATACTTTTTGTCTTAAAGGAGTGTTATCTTTTGCCAAAGACTTTTTACTCATTTATTGAGCTGATCGTGTGGTTTTGGATGTTTTGGTTTTTATTATGATTGATTATATTGTTTTTCCAGTGTTATACTATTCTTTCATACCTGGTATAAATCTTACTTATTCATAATGAATGATTTCTTGGATTAATCATGGATAAATCTTGGATGAATAAATGTTATTTATTTGGTAGAACTGTTTAAAAATCTCGAGTCAATATTCACTAATTATTTTCATATATATTTTCTTTTTATGTTTTATCTTTCCTTGGTTTAATTATTGGGACTGTATTTGTCTCATAAAATGATTCTGGTACGATTTTTCTTTCTCAATATCTGAGAATAATTTTTCTAGTATTATTACTAACTCTTTTTTTAAAAGGTTAATAGAATTCTCCTTTGAATTCATCAGTTACAGGGGTTTTTTTCTTTGGACATTCCTTTATAGCTAGTTATTCCCTTTTTTGAGATAAGATTATTAAAGTCTTTATCTGGTCTTCTGATAGTTTGGATATTTTATATTTTTAAAGTATTCCTGTATTTCTTTTGTGTTTTTTGAGCATATAACTGTACATGATATGTTCTGATTATTCAATTAATTTTTTCTGATTTTGCTGGGATGTTCCTTTTACACTGCACCTTACTCTTAAAGCATTGTCAATTACTGCAGATGTCAGAAAGAACACTGTCCCATTTTAGAGCACCATCCCACTGATCTACAATCTCTCTTTTTGACCATTTTCCCCTACACTTTTACCTGAAAATCTTCTCCCTGGAACCATGTTTTCCCATCTTCTAAGTTCCAGTTGCTTCTAGGGATTCCATTTCCTCTCCTCCCAGAACAAATATATTTTTCAGGCATCAAATTCCCCAGGAATCATTCAGCGTAAAGCTGTCATCTCCCTTCACCCATAGCATCATTCATCAGTGGAGCTTCCTTCCAGTTCCAGAGTAAAACCTCCTTCATTTGCTCCAGTTTTCATTTTTTCTTCTCCCCTCACCTACTATCCTGTACTATCCTACCTCTTCCCTTTCTGAGACCAGAGAGGTTATGTTACCTTAATTGAGGGCCCTTGATTTCACTTTGCCATATCACATCCTCTTATTCCAAATCCCTCATTTCACATCCACTTCAATGTCCTAATTTAGTCCCACACAATAAGAATTCACCTGTAGTCAGGGTGTCACCAGATTCTGTTCATAATGCCCCCTGTCCACTGCTACCTCTACTATATTTATGCATTTGCCTCTGTTTCCTGGGTCCATTTGGAAAAAAGTCTCTTACTGGTCTTTCTGCTATCACTCTGTTGCCTTTCCTGCCTTCATTTATCCACTTCTCCTGCATTTCTGTTGTTTAGGGTATTAGAGATGCAAATAATCTCTTCAGTTCTGGTTTTCTTTCTGAAAATGTTTCCGACCTTTTATGATTGAAGGTTCATCTTTTGTCCACTGTTATTAAGTTCAGATTTGTAGGATAGTTCACTCTGAGCTGCATCCTAAACTTCAGTACACATTATGTTGAACAAAAAAAAAAACCACATTATTTTGTTCTTTTCTCCTTTTTTGAGTAGCGCAGAACAGTGCTATGTTATTTGAATGGTTTTTCCCATTGCATTTGAAAGTCTTTCTCCTGATGCCTGAAAATTGTTAAATTTAACCACTAAATATTCTGAAGATTTTAGTAGTATTTATTCAGAGATGCCTGAATTCCATTTAATAGATCTAAAAGTCCTATTTCCTTCTGTTGGTACTGTTTCTCCTATTGATTTACCTGTTTATGTTCAAGGTCTTTAAAATTTTGTCTTCCTGGAATCTTTGGTACTTTCAGTCTTTCCTTCCCCACCTTATTTTCTTTATTGCTTGCTACTGACTCTTCTCTGATTGTAGTTTCCTTGAGGGCTGGGCTTCAAAGGGTCTCAGCCTCTTCCCACAATAGCCATTTATGGTTCTCCAGTCTAGATCTCTGCCCCAGATGACTTTTAGGTGGTAATAACTCGATCCATCTGGATACTGTGCTTTTCCTTTAGGCTTGATGGAGCACTGCACAGCTCCCCATATGCACAATGTCCTGTCTCAATGACCTCTCACGCTCCCTCTTTTCTTTGGCTCTTGCTTCACACTAGCAATTCAGAGCCTTCTGGAACCAACAGATTAGAATATACTGGCACCAGAGAATCACAGTCTGCTTTCCTTGGCACTGGCAATTCCTAATTTCTCTGGTATTTGAAATTTAGAATTACTAGAATTCAGAACTTTGCAGCATTGGTGCTTCTGGATTGCAGCCTCCCATAATCTTTTGCTGCTGAAAAGCTGTGGCCAAGCTGGCTGTTGAGGCCTGAGGAAACTTCGATAGCTTGTAGTCAGAGTTCATATGGGGGTCTCTACAGCACTGAAAGAGAAAGGGAAGACAGAGGTGTAGAGGGTATTTTGATGTTAGCTTGTGTGACATCCTTGGGTTTGCTAATGAAGCCTCTCTACTGGCAGCAGGGAAGAAGAGGGGGTATTCTGAATAAGTGCAGGGTCAGTCAGTATCACTTCCAGGTTTTTTTGCTGAAGACTGAAATATATGTTAAAAATGGACAATTTTTGCCTTCAAAATGTCATGTGAAAGCTTTTGTTAAAAAATCTTATATGACATCACTGGGTCAAACCAAACCAGAAGTGACCCAACTTGTCCTTCACTCGATGTTGCTTCTGCTCAGTCTCTGGGTGGGCAGCAGCTGTAGTGTTGGTGTTGGTGTTGTTTTTTAAGCTTTCTTTTGGATTCTTGGTTCTAGACCATGGAAACGGCTGAAGTTGCTTTATCTTTCATGTCATCTTCCTATTTTGTGGAGGTTTAAGAAGTCATGGGGATGAGAGAAAATGTCTATTTCACCATCTTCTTGTTCACATAACTCAGATCTCTCTGAAACGGGTTTTGAAAAGGTATACTTTTAAATGTAGAAATTTGGTTTTGGAAAGTGGTGTCCACAGTTCAAACTGAGTAATGGCAGGAGACTAGATATAATTGGATAAAGTCACTAAGCAAATCATGATAACACTGAAGAATTTTTAGAACTTTTTTTTCAAAAATCCAATTTCTGAGCACAGCTTAGTCACTAAATAGTTTTGAAATTATAGCATATCTTTGTTAATGTTTGCCAACTCATACTCTATCAGTCACCAGTGAATCGAGTTCCTCTAGGTTTATGAAGAATGATTATTTTTGCATGTGTGAATTCCCTAGGTTTCCATGAAATAAAACCTTTTTCAATTGAAAAATCTTTTGGCCTCAATCTTTCAGACACTTCGCACCTGTTACTTACAGAGTGTGGGATAAGGCACAGATGGACAAATGCATTTTTTCCTGACTGACTCTTTTTTATCATTTTATACCCTTAGGAGGAAATTTTCCGGATAACAGGTTTGCCCAAGGATAGCAAGATTATTCCATTGATAGACAATTGTAACCTTCAACCCAAGTATGCAAGGTTTGTGTCTACCTGGAGATATTTTTGTTCTTTCTGTTTCTTGGTGTTGTTACATATTGTGAACCTATCAATCAAGGTGCTATTTAGAGTAAGAAATAATGCATCCAAATGAATTTCATGAGAAAGTTGAACCATTTTAGTGCTATATTTTTTCTTTCATTTTAACATGAAGTATGTTTTTCTTTAATCACTGGGCATACTTGTAATTCTTCTCAAAGCCAAATGTTTAGGAGTTTAGAGATAAATATGCTCCAATATCATGTCAAAGATATCCTATTTTGATGAAATTTACGAATTTTAGGCTTTAGAGCAAGTCTGACCTCAAGTAGTCTGCACAAATTCTTGAAATAGTGAGAGTTTCTGCTCCTTCACACCATCAAAATACTTAGTTTAAGTGAGATAGAAGAGCATGCATTAGCTGCTGGGGAGTTGCCTGGGTTTGTTGGTATTAGTGATGCAGGATTCATCTGCTTGATGGTACTGAAAAGTCAAGTGATCTGGATGGCAACAGCAAAGGAGACTATATTTTTCTAGAAGGTAAGAAAATCATTTAGGAGAAGGCTACTTCAGTTTTTGAGTTAGGAATAAATTTTGCAAAAAGACAGCCAGAATGTGCTACTGAATAGTCCCAGACTGCAACAAACATTTTACTCATTATTTTTTTAAAATGCAAATGGCCAAAAATTTAGCTATCAAGAAATTTTCATCTCTGTGCCTCCTATCATCACCATCTTCAGCAAGTTACAGTAATATATGCCCATTGAGATGATCCTGAATTATCAAAGGAAGGTTAATATTATTTTTGTACCTTCATTGAAGAAGGCAGGGAATTGTATGTTTCAGAAATATTTCTGTCTAGACTGAGTTTAACTAAAAATATGCTTCCAATAAAAAGGCTAACTCAGTTTTCTGAAAAAAAGTTTGTCAGCTATGATTTTATTCTAAAAGCTCAGTTCACCCCTCTAAAGTAGTCAGTCAGGATTAGAATTCCAATAACTTTCTTTAGTTCTTAACAATAATTATGTATATTCTCCTGCTTTATAAATTATATTTCTAACTGTTGAGGGTGCAGAAAACTTTTCTTCTCCCACTCTTTTACTTAGTTTTTCACACATTTAAATGCACAGACATATATGAGGGTGTTTAAAATATGTTCTTATAAATTCAGAGGAGGCAGTTAGGGAGAAAAATAGCTAGCATTTGAATGATATAGGTAATAGCTAAACACAGAACATGACTCATCTACATGGCAGTAGAGAATAATTAGAAAATTAATGAATTATGCTCATTTTTTCACTTCAAATAAACAAACTAATTGTTTACCTAACCTATGAGACTCAATTACAGATCATTAGTGAATAAATAATCGTATTTGCATTTCATGAATATATCTGCATTTTATAAATGCATTTCATTTATGGTGAAAATATCTCTGATTGAGGTATAAATCAGGACTCAAGAATGTCTATACTATTGCTTCATTATTCTACTTGCTCCCAGAAAAGATTTGAAGCAAGGATAAGGTAATATTTAACATCAAGCATGCAAATATAAACAGAAAATTTGTCCATGAATTTGTATTTCTCTCTTTTATCTACTAGCTATCATTTGACATATATGTATGTATAAATATGTATGTATGTATGTATGTATGAATGTATGTACACATGCCCTAGATAAAGACTGATTGGGACCAAGATCCCTATCAGAAAAGAATAACAAAATCCTTTAATTAGTGGTCTTCATATACCTCTTTCTTAAACTGTTGTCACTCAATAGCATATGACTTGTAGTACCTTATGATTCAACACTAATAATCTTAATAGCTAACAATGATATAGCGCTTACTATGTGCCAGGCACTGTGTTAAGTGTTTTACAATTATGATGTCATTTGGTTCTCATAACAACTCTGAAGGATAGGTGCTATTTTATCCTCATTTTACAAACAAGGAAACTGAGGAAATTTTCACAACCCAACTCAACAATAGCCTAAATTTCCATATGGGAACCGATCCCTAGAGGAATACCAATGAAATTCTAGACAGAAAACAAAATAATCCTAATGAGAAGGAAATGAGGGTGTTCCTTAAAGACAGATAATTTTTAAAAGACATTCAAAAAATCAAGATTAAGTAATAAAGGATCTGGTATAGTACTTCAGAATAGGGGGAAGAAAAATGTCCCAGTTTTGAGAAAAGAGTAGTTAATGAACTTGACCTAGCTTCCTGTCAAAAATCTATACCATATAATGAAAGAGATATTTAGTAGATACAAAGAAAAAATGGTCACAAAGAGCCAGCATGGGTCTAAAAGAAAAGGCTAAACTAACTAACTAAACTAGCCTTATTTGATTTTCTGATGGGATTGTTAAACAAATATGTTGATCAAAAATGTCTGTTTCTCACATTATGACAGGTAGATCAGGTCTGCACATCCTGCAAGTCTACATTTTTCATGAGTTGCCCAACAACCTTTGGCATACTATAAACAAATCAGGTTGTGCAGCTCTGATTTAGATGGACATCTTATAAAGTTTGTCCATCGAGATATGTATCTGAGCCAGGCAGGGCAAATGAACAATTAGTTAAGCATAGAATAAAATGAGAAGGAAAAGATGAGTCTGGATTGTCTTCAAGAAATTATGCAGTTCTTTTAATGACCCCAAACTTTTCCTCGAAGCACAGACCCATATTTTTTAATACTTTAAACAAATCTTATTTATGTTTGGCTGTTGTAACACAATAATTTCTGAAGAGTTAAAAATTATTATTACAGAGAGGTCACATAGCAGATGTGAGCCCAAAATATATACTTAATAATAAGCCTCATGGATATTCTTTATACAATAAAAGAGGTCATCAGGGAAATAGATGATTATAAAAGATGAATAGGTCATGTAGTGATAAAGAAGGATAATTTTTGAACATAAATGACACTGATACTCTTATAATATCAAAACAAAGTAAAAACGTCCCTCAAACATTTGGTGGATGCCCCATAAAAACACTGAGATGGATAAGGATAAGTAGAGCACAAGATGAACATAGATTAATGAACTGTGAGTCACAACCCTGGAGGGAACACTCAGTGAGCTCTAAAGGTTCATGGATGGATTAGAAGGATCTCATCTTCTTGGAGGACTAAACTTGCTCTTTACAGTCAAGAAGTCTAACAAGTACTTCCCTAGGTTGGGAGAAACCAGGCAATACTAAGTTGAAGAAGATAAACCAGATGACCAAGCCAGCCAAAGAAACCCAATGAAATTTTAGGTGGCACTAAGAAAGTGTCCAGAGCTAGGGTAGTAATGGACCTATGGTACTCAGCTCTGATCAGAACATATCTGAACCATCTTCTTCAGCTCTTGGTGACATTTTTAGGAAGGACAGTAGAAAAATCACAATAGAGAATGTTCTCAGATGGGAATCCAAATTGCTTGGAGGTGGTACCATTCAAGGATGTTTAAGGAGCATCAGGCATTTAAATTTTAGTAGAGAAAATAGCATTACATTGATTCTTTTTGGTTGACTAGAGAAAACCCAGAAGTCGTGGATAGAGGGAAGCAGGGGGGAAGGAAGGAAGTAGTGTAATTATTCTGGATTTGGAGCCATGGAGTCAGAATCATATCATAGATTCAAATCATGTCTCTGTCACTTGCTAACTGCATGAACTAGAGCAAGTTACAACCTGTCTGGAATGTCCCTTTTGAAGGGCAGGACCAGGAGGAGTTGTAAGATATTGCAAAGAGGAATATTAAACTTGAAATTAGAATACACTTCATAACAATTGGAGCTTTACAAAAGGTTGTTGAGCTATTAGGGAGAGTGAATTGCTTTTCTTTGGGCGACTTTTTAAAGTTGAACTTTGGTGATCATTTTTTAATATATAATTTATTTATCTTTAGTTCTTAACATTCACTTCCACAAGAGTTTGAATTCAAATTTTCTCCCCATGTCTCCCCAACCCCCACCCCAGGACAGCATACAACCTATTCACCTATTCCTCCAGTCTGTCTTCCCTTTTATTATTCATCTTTTTTCCATCCCCCTTACCCTCTATTTTCCTGTAGGGCAGGAATATTCTCCATTGCCTGTATAGGCACTGTATTAATTTACAGTTACATGCTAAAACAATTTTTTAACATTAATTCTTCAAACTTTGAGTTCCATATTCTCTCCCTCCCTTCCCACCCACCTTCATTGAGAAAAAAAAGCAATTCAATATAGGTCATACATGTGTAACAATGCAAAGCACTTCCACAATAGTTATGTTGTAAAACATTAGCCACATTTCCCTCTGTCCTATCCTTCCCTTCATTTATTCTATTCTCTCCCTTACCTATCCTCCCACAAGAGTGTTTGCTTCTGATTATCCTTTTCTCCAATTTGCTGTCCCTTCTATTATTTTCACTCTCCTATCCCCTTCCCTCTTACTGTTCTTTAGAGTAAAATAGATTTCCATATCCAATTGAATGTGTGCTATTCCCTCTTTAAGCCAAATCTCATGAGAGTAAGGATCAATTATTTCCTTTCATCTACTCCTTCTTCCCCTCTGTTGTAAAAGTTCTTTCTTTCCTCTTTTATATGAGATGATTGCTATATTTTACCTCTCCTTTCTCTTACTCCTAGTACATTACATTCAACAGTAAATTTTATTTTTTTAGGTATTCTCCCTTCATATTCAGTTCACTCTGTGCCCTCCGTCTATGTATATACACACACACAGCACATACACACATACACCCAAGTACATATATATATATATATATATATATATATATATATATATATATATATATATATATATATATACACATACATAATATGCACAAGCATACATATCTGTACCCACCTACATATGTATATATATGCAACAAATAACATACTACATGTAGTAATATAAACAGTTCAGCTTTATTGAGTTCCTTAAAGCTTCTCTTTCCTGTTTACCTCTTCATGTTTCTCTTGATTTTTGTATTTTAAAGTAAAATTTTCTATTCACCTCTGGTCTTTTCAACAAGAATACTTGGAAGTCCTCTATTTCATTGAAATTCCATTTTTTCCCCTGAAGTATTATACTCAGTTTTTTCTGGATAGGTGATTCTTGGTTTTAATCCTATCTTCTTTGCCCTGTGGAATATCATATTCCAACTCCTTTAATCCCTTAGTGTAAAAGCTGCTAAATTCTGTGTTATCCTGATTGAATTTTCACAATACTTGAATTGTTTCTTTCTGGATGCTTGTAATATTTTCTCCTTGACCTGGGAACGCTGAAATTTGACTACAATATTCCTAGGAGTTTTCCTTTTGGGTTCTCTTTCAGGAGATGGTCAGAGGATTCTTTCCATTTCTATTTTACCCTCTGGGTCTAGAACATTAGGGCAGTTTTCCTTGATAAATTCTTGGAAGATGATGTCTAGGGTCTTTTTTGATCATGGTTTTCAGGTAGAACAATGATTTTAAAATTATATCTCCTGGATCTATTTTTCACATCAGTTATTTTTCCAATGAGATATTTCACATTATCTTCAATTTTTTTTATTCTTTTGGCTTTATTTTGTAATTTCTTGTTTTCTCATAAATTCATTAGCTTCTATCTGCTCCATTCTAACTTTTTTTTTTTTAATTTTTTAAATAAATTTATTTAACTTTTTACATTCATTTTCACAAGATTTTGGGTTCCAAAATTTTCTCCCCATTAGTCCCCTCCCCCCTCGCCAATACACTGGACATTCTAATTACCCATATCACCAATCTGCC
>JAQQSK010015983.1:0-10596 GCA_028658325.1 Potorous gilbertii | reverse complement strand
CTCTCCATAAATCTGATAAATACACTATTCCTTCCTTCTCCAGTTTATTCATGGTATCAATCTTTATACCTAAATCATGTACCCATCTAGACTTTATTCTTGTGTACGGTGTTAGGCATGGGTCTATGCCTAATTTCCGCCACACAGTTAACCACAATATTTCAATTTTTTTGCCTCACTATTCATTAGGGAAATTGGTGCATAGCTTTTTCAATCTTTTTGTTCTTCCTGATTAAGGTTTCAGTACCATATATGTGTCATAAAAGGAAGTTTGTAGGACTCCTCCTATTTTTTCCAAAAATATTTAAATAATAATGGAATTTATTTTTCTTTAAATGTTTGATAGAATTCATGTCATTGATGGTTTGTTCAATTTCTTTTTTTAAAGATTAGGTCATGGGCAGAGCCAAGATGGTGGAGTAGAAGGATGCACATATGCTAGCTCTTTCCCCACAGCCCATAAAATACCTGTAAAGAATGACTCTCAACAAATTCTAGAGCAGCAGAAGCCAGAGAATTATGGAGTGGAGGAGACATCCAGCCCAGGGTGACCGACAAGGCTCTCCAGAAAGGTCTGTCACACCAGACACAGAGTGGAGCACAGCCCAGTCTTGGCCACAATGCTGGGAGGAGCAGGGCCACAGCAGGCTTTGAGGGTAGAATCTCCAGCAGCAGCACAGATCTCTCAACCCCCAGGCACCAAAGGTCAGTGAGAGGGATTTTTCAGCTGGCCGAGAAGGGATCAAAGTACCCCCATAGATCTGGCCCCAGGAGGTGGCAGTACAGACTGCAGCTGGTGGCAGTGGTTCCCACAGCAGGCAGCAGCTGACATCCATTGTTTGAGGCCTCATCATAAAGCCCCTGGGGAATTGAGCAGCTCATCTGAACCTCAGCCCCAAGTGCTGGTGTGGTGGAATTGGAGGTAAGGTGGTTGTGCAGAGGACATTCTACTACTTGCAGATTCTGGGCACAAAACTTTTTTAATTGCTCTGAGACCAGTGTGCAGGCTTGGATTGTGCCACCTTAGAGGAACTGATATCTTTCAGGGCCCCAGAGTATACTCTACTCTTGGAAAAAAAATAAGAGTATAGAAGGTTACATTCTTGGTGGAGAAATATCTTCTCCCATTCCTTTCAGATGAGGTAAAATAATTCTTAGCATTAGGGAAAGACATAAAAGTCAAGACTTCTGTATCCCAAACATCAAAAATAAATATTCAATGGTCTCAGGCCATGGAAGAGCTCAAAAAGGATTCTGAAAATCAAGTAAGAGAAGTAGAGGAAAAATTGGGAAGAGAAATGAGAGAGATGCAAGAAAATCATGAAAAGTGAGTCAACAGTTTGCTAAAGGTGACCCAAAAAATATTGAAGAAAATAACACCTTTAAAAACAGGCTAACTCAATTGGCAAAAGAGGTCCAAAAAGCCAATGAGGAAAAGAATGATTTGAAAAGCAGAATTAGCCAAATGGGAAAAGGAGGTTCAAAAACTCACTGAAGAAAATAGTTCTTTAAAAATTAGAATAGAACAGATGGAAGTTAATGACTTTATAAGAAACCAAGAAGTGATAAAACAAAACCAAAAGAATGAAAAAATGAAAGATAATGTGAAATATTGCATTGGAAAAACAAGTTACCTAGAAAATAGATCCAGGAGAGACCATTTAAAAATTATGTGAAAGCCAGGATCGATAAAAGAGCCTAGACATCATCTTTCATGAAATTATCAAAGAAAACTGCCCTGATATTCTAGAATTAGAGGATAAAAGAAATACTGAAAGAATCCATGATAACCTCCTAAAAGAGTTCCAAAAAGGGAAACTCCTAGGATCATTGTAGCCAAATTCCCGAGTTCCCAGGTCAAGGAAAAAATATTGCAAGCATCTATAAAGAAACATTTTGAGTATTGTGGAAAAACAATCAGGATAACACAGGATCTAGCATCTTCTACATTAATGGATTGAAGGGCATGGAATATGATATTCCAGAAGACAAAGGAACTAGGATTAAAACTAAGAATCACCTACCTAGCAAAACTGAGTATATTACTTCAGGGGAAAATATGGTCTTTCAATGAAATAGAGGACTTTCAAGCATTCTTGATGAAAAGACCAGAGCTGAAAAGAAAATTTGACTTTCAAACACAAGAATCAAGAGAAGCATGAAAAGGTAAACAGGAAAGAAAAATCATAAGGGACTTACTAAAGTTGAATTGCTCACATTCCTACATTGAAAGATGATATTTGTACTCTTGAAACTTTTCTCAGAATCTGGGTATTTGGAGGGATTACACATACATACACACACACACACAGACAGAGGGAGACAAACAGAGAGACAGAGAGTACAGGGTGAGTTGTTTAGAAAGGGATCACATATAAAAAATAAAATTAAGAGGTGAGAGAGGAATATGTTGGGAGGAGAAAGAGAGAAATGGAATGGGGCAAATTATCTTTCATAAAAGAAGCAAGAAAAAGCCTTTTCAATGGAGGGAAAAAGGGGAGAGGTGACAGGGAAAAAGTGAAGCTTACTCTCATCACATTTGGCTCAAGGAAGGAATAAAATGCACACTCAATTTGGTATGAAAACCTATCTTACAATACAGGAAAGTAGGGGAGAAGGGGATAAGCAGAGTGTGGGGAGATGATGGAAGGGAGGACAAATGGGAGGAAGGAGCAATTGGAAATCAACACTCTTGGGGATGGACAAGATCAAAAGAGAGAATAGAAGAAATGGGGGGCAGGATAGGATGGAGGGAAATATAGTTAGTCTTAAACAACATGACTGTTATGGAAGTCATTTGCCAAACTACACACATATAGCCTATATTGAATTGCTTGCCTTCTCAGTGGGAATGGGTGGGAAGGGAGGAAGGAAGAGAATTTGGAACTCAAAGTTTGCATACAACTGGGAAATAAGAAATTCAGGTAATGGGGTACAGACATTTATCTTGCCCTACAGGACAAAAGAGAAGATGGGGATAAGAGAAGAAAGGAATATTAGAAGGGAGGGAAGATTTGTAGTAGGGGTAATCAGAATTCTCAGTGTTTTGGAGTGGGGATGGGGAGAAAATTTGGAACTCAAAGTTTTATGGAAATGAATGTTGAAAACTTAAAATAAATAAATAAAAATAAAGATTGGGTCATTTAAAAATTCTATGTTCCCCTCTGTTAATTTAAGATATATATATATATAATATATTACATATTAATCCATTTCATTTAGATTGTTAGATTTATTGGCACATAATTCTGTAAAAATAACTGCTTTTATTATTTTATTTTATTAAAAATAATTGCTTTTATTTCATTTTCATTGGTGAGAAATTCACCCCTTTCATTTTTGATACTGGTAATTTGGTTTTCCTTTTTTACTTAAATCAAATTAACCAGTGGTTTATTTATTTGCTTTTTCATAAAACTAACTCCTAATTTTATTTACTACTTCAATGACTTGTTTTCAATTTTATTATTCTGTTCTTTGATTTTCAAGATTTCTAATTAGAGTTTAATTGGGAATTTTTAATTTGTTCTTTTTCTAGTCTTTTTTAATTGATGCCCATTTCATTATGCTACTCTTTGTCTATTGATGTAAGCATTTAGAGATATAACATTGCTACTGCTTTGCGTGCATCTTATACATTTTAATATCTTGTTTTATTGTTGTCATTCTCTTTAATGAAATCATTGTTTTTTCTCATGATTTTTTCTTTGATCTAATCATTCTTAACTTCTAATTTTGGTTAGATTTATCTAGTTCTGAGAGGAAAAGGTTGAGATTCCCCACTAGTATAGTTTTATTGTCTATTTCCTCCTGTAACTCATTTAGCTTCTCCTTTAAAAATTTGGATAATATTCCACTTGGTGCTTGTATTTAGTATTGATCTTTCTTCATTTTCTATGGTACTTTTTAGCAGGTTGTAGCTTTTTTCCTTCTCTCTTTTAATTTGATCTGTATTTGCTTTTGCTTTGTCTGAGATTGTTATTTCTACCCTTGTATTTCTTTTTCACTTCAGCCGAAGGATAATATATTCTGCTCCAGCAATTTACTCTGTGGGTTTTTCTATACTTCAAGTGTGTTTCTTATAAACCACATATTGTAGGATTTTGACTTTTAATCCACTCTGCTAGTTACTTTTTTTAAAAAAATTTTATTTATTTTTTTCCTTTATGGTGTTTTTTCAATGACATGTAAAGATAGTTTTCAACATTAATTTTTGTAAGATTTTAACTCAATTTTTTCCCTCTTCCTCCCCTCCTCAAGATGAGTTTATCCCAGTTACATTCAGTTATGATTACTCAATATTTCCTTCCATCCTACTTTTCTCTCTGCCTTCTGTTTCTCTCTCTCTCTCTCTCTCTCTCTCTCTCTCTCTTTCTCTGTCTCCTTCTCTCTCTCTCAACTTTTTCACCCTGACTTCTTCACAAGTGTTTTACTTTTGACCACTACACCCTCCCCCACTTCCTTTCTTCTATCATCCTCCTCCTTCTCTTATTCACCTCTCCTCCTACTTCCATATAAGGAAAGGTAGATTTCTATATGCAACTGAGTGTTTATGCTGTTTTCTCTTTGAGCCAATTCTGATGAGAGTAAGATTAAAGTATTGCCCACCACCCTCTTCCATTTTTCCCTCCACTGTAAAAGCTGTTTCCCATCTTTTTTATGTGAGATAATTTACTCCATTCTACCTGTTCTCCCATCTTCCAGTGTATCCCTCTCTCTTACTCATTACTTTTACTTTTTTTGGATATCATACTATCAGAGTCAACACACACTTGTGCCCTTTGTCTATGTGTGCTCCTTCTAACTGCTTTAATAATTTATTTACTCTAACATCTTGACTCCTCCCCTTGGTATATTTTTCTATTTTAGCCCAAGCCAAATGGTCCAGCTCCTTTCTAAATTTATGCCAATTACAACAGGCCTGACAGGTGGTCATCTACCCTGTTTGAATACCTCCAGTTACAGTAAATATCTGTCTCATGAAGCTATTAAAAACAAAACAAAACAACAGAACTGTGAAGATATATTTTCCTTATACTAAGCCAAAACATTTTTCCTGGTAACTTCTACCCCTTTGCTCATTTGACCCAGTTCTCTCCTTTTGGGTGAAAAAAAATGTCTAATTTCCCTTTCACATGGGAACACTTCAAATAGCTTAGCACTGATAACTTTTCTTCACAAGGCTTTTATGCTAGAGTTAAAAAAAATCTTTCCCTTCTTCCACCATTCATATAATGTGATCTTGAGTCCCTTTATTACCCTTTCCCTCTCTTCTGCTCATCTTTCAGTTTTCCATATCCCTTCTAAATGTGATTCTGGAATTGAACATAGGATCTTCAGATGTGATCTGATTACTGCAGCTGGACTATAACCTCTCTTGTTCGCTATGAGATACTTTTATTAATGCATCCTAAGATGGTGTTTACTTTTTTTGGTTGACATATTACAGTGTTGACTCAAATTGAGATTACAGTAAGTAGAATCTTGTCTTTGCTACATGAAAAAAAAATTGCCCTCATCCTTTATCTGTGCAATTTACAATGTGAATTTAAGTGAAAGCTTTCATGTTTATCTCTATTACATTGACTCTTGATAGATTTGCCTCATAATTTCAACCTGTTGAGATCTTTTTGGAGACTGATTCTATCCACTGACATATTAGCTATCTTTACCAGTTCTGTGTCATCTAAAAATTTAATGAGAATTCATTCATCCATGCATTAAACATTTATTAAGCACCTAATTTATATAAAAGCCAACACTTAGGACAGTGTCTGGCACATTGTAACCACTTAAAAAATGATGTGAATTCTCTGACTGAGTCTGCGCTATGGGCTATGCATAAAAAATAAAAACAAATTAATATCTTTCTTGAGTCAAGAAGATCCAGGTTCCAATTCTGCTTCAAACACTTACTAGTTGTATGGCCTTGGGCAGATCACTTAACCTTTATCTCCTTCTGTTTCTTCAATGAAAAAAATGAATAATAAATATATTTATAAATACATAAATATATACAATAAAATATATTTATGAATAGTAACATTTGCAAAATGTTAAGTTGTTGTTCAGTCATTTTTTAGTCATGTCTGACTCACTATGTCCTATTTTGGGGATTTTCTTGGTAAAAAAAATGGAGAAGTTTGTTATTTCCTCCTCCAGTTCATTTTACAAATGAGAAAACAGGCAAAGAGGGTAAAGTGACTTACCCAGGATCACATGTCTAGAAGTGTCTGAGGCCAGATTTCATCTCAGGTCTTCCTGACTTCAGATCCAATACTCTATTCACTATGTCACCTAGCTGTCCTAGATGGTACACAGTAAGAGTTTAATAAATGTTTCATTCCTACCTTATCTCTATCCCTCCCATCCCTACTTTTTGGAAGGGAATTAACAATTAATTGAAGGGAACAAGAAAGATATAGAAGGTAACACTTGAGCTGAGAATTTATGGAAACTTTTAATTTAAACTTCTGAATGAAGTTAAGAATTTTTAGAGGTCAAAGTGAGGAAGGAGAGCATTCTAGCAAAAGCACAGAAGTATGAAATGGCATGTTAAAGATTGGGACATTTGCCCAATATTCAGTTTTCCTCTTCTTCTGTTCTCCAAAATTCCTCAGAGATTCCTGAAAGTAGTTCAATAATTTAATTGGCAACTTCTTTCAGTGCCTTTGGGTGTAATATCTCTGATCTAGGAGACTCAATATCATTTAGAGCAGCAAGATATTCTCAAACTCTCTTCCCCTCAGACATCTTGGATTTCAATTGCCTGTTAAACATTTTTGCTCTCCTATTTCCAGGCTGAATAGCATTCTCTTTGATAAGGAAGAAGCAAAGCAGTAACTGAGTTGCTGTGGCAGCAAGCACTCTGACACATACAGGATGGCCTACTAGCACAAGTTCTTAGATCTGCTTTTCTAAAAGGAAATCTACTTTTGGAGGGTCATCAATATTCTTTAGTCACATACACCAACAGAGCAAATATAAGTAGAGAAATAAAGAACAACAAACAAGATTTCTAACTGTCTGACCATAAGCAATACCTACATCACAGATCAACAGATACATTCAACTATCTGACCATTACAAAGATACATAGTCACCAGAGATAGAAGCACTGACATCTGGGTTTTCAAAGCTGGGGAAGCTTCTTAACCACTACCCAGAGTCTCATGTGGCATATGAGCTTACTCTTCTTCCAAAGAGTAAGCCTCTAAAGTAAAATCTCACCACAGAGAATATATATACTTTTCAGAGCCACAGGGCATCGCTACCCTCATGACCCAAGGACTCATTAACAGTTGGGAAAAGGTATGGGCTTTCCTTCAAAACAAGCCCCCCTAATAAAATTTCCCTTAATGGGCTCCACCTGAGACCTATTAATGAATGGGAAAGATCTTTAACTCTCATTGCATTTGTCCCCAAGATCTTTCACGCCTATAACATAGGTAACTTCTATCTGAATAGGCATTAACATTTCTTAAGTAAACATGCCATAATTCTACAAAATAAGCACATCATGAACTTCACATTTGCAGAATATATAACATATCAACTGATCACCAGAGTGGCCACATGGCCTTAAATAAACACAAAGGTATAAACATAACATTAACTATCATTCTTTGGAGGTCGTTCTTTTGGGGAGTAACCAACTCCTTCCTCAATCCAAAATAAAAAAATATTCAAGTAAAGTCCTTCTTGGGGATGTGTCCTTCTCCCCACAATGATATTACAGGCTTCCTCCTGGCACTCTTTGGTGCAGGCTCTAACAAGTCAAGTCCCAGTCTTAACACTGCTCCAGACCCTGCTTCCAAGTCCTGAAGGGCATCTCACCAAGGTCAGCACAGAGGCAGTTCTCTCCTGCTCCATGGCTCCATGACTCCATTCCAAGCTCTCACAGCTCGTGTCTGGGTTCTGTTTCCCTTAAAGCTGCTGCTGCTTCTCCACAATAGGAAAACAATGAACAATTATACCAGTCCCCATACTTTTCTTTTAGTTTGCAGATCCTGCCCAACTCTGCCACATGTAACAGCAAGCACCCTGATGACACATC
Organism: Potorous gilbertii; assembly: GCA_028658325.1. Classification (NCBI taxonomy): domain Eukaryota; kingdom Metazoa; phylum Chordata; class Mammalia; order Diprotodontia; family Potoroidae; genus Potorous; species Potorous gilbertii. The sequence goes on along the minus strand of JAQQSK010015983.1, from coordinate 2,540 downwards.
CAGGATGGCCTGCTAGCACAGGTTCTTTGGTCTACTTTTCTAACAGGAAAACAACTTTTGAGGGGTCAATAATTTTCTTTAATTACATTCACCAACAGAGAAATTACAAGAAGAGAAATAAAGAACAAGACAGGGCTTCTAACTGTTTGACCATACACTCCTCTTTCTGTCTCTCTCCTGTTAATGTTATCCCATGCACTCAGGCAGTGGACACATCATCATCTACTTCACCTTGCTCCAAAATGGGCTTGAAAAGCAATTGTTTGTTATTAGCACTTTTCACAAGCCTCAGTTCATCATTTTTCGTTACTACAGCATCTCTCTTTCTCTGTCCATCCTTTGGATTAAGTCATAAATTATTTAGGAACTTCATTTCATCAACTACAAAATTGAATGACTTGAAAAAAAGCATAGAAAGAGTCATTTAGCAAGTGTGATTTTTCATAATTTTTGTGTCTATGTCTAATATACAGAGTGTTCCAAAGTGTTTAGGGCAGTGATTTAATAGTTTGAAACTCTAACCTGAGACTGAAGTGAGATTTGATCTGAGGCCCTTCTGAGTCAGTGTTTGATACTCAGTACACCATCTACTACACCATTTTGCTGCCTCATATATGTGTATACACACATATCTATGTTCACATGTTTATATATGTATGTTTACCTATATGTATGCTTACATATAAATATATGTGTATATTCTAAGTTTAAGTATGTATGTGGTAGAGAGGGGCCTAATTCAAGAAGTGTTAGTTCAGAATTGAGATGAAATAAGACATGCACAGGTCACCACACAGTTAACAATTAAAATGAGGTTTATTTTACCCTAACACAGAAAGGATACACAACATAGATTCAGTGGTGCTTTGTTTCACTGATTTGACCTCCTTCATTTCCATAGGGAAATGTGTCTGGTCATCATAGCAGGATATGATAAAAGACAAGGTCAATCAATCAGTCAATAAACATTTATTAAGTGCCTAGTATTTGCCAGGAACTATGCTAAGCACAGGGGTCATAGAAAAAAAGTAAAATACTGTCCCCATTCTTAAAAACCTCATTGTCTAATGGGGGAGAGATAACATGCAGGCAACTAGGTATGAAAAAACTATATGTAGGATAATCTATTGGATAAATCAACAGAGGAAAGGAACTAAAATTAAGGGTTGGGATTGTTAAAAGGCTTTCTGCAGAAGGTGGCATTTTAGTTGGAACTTGAAGAAAGATGGGGAAGCCAGAAAACAGATATAAGGTGGAAGAGTATTCTAGGTTTGGGGGACAACTACTGAAAAAAACCTGGAATTGGGAAATGCATTCTCTTATGCTAAAACACTAAGTAAGAGAGGCTTTGACTACAAGTGGAGAGACTTTTTCTAATGACCTTAGGTGGTCAGGAAGCTGCATCAGGAAGGTATGGGATAATGAAGTTGGTCCCTGGGACCACTTTATCTCTTCTTAGTGAAAACTCATTCCCATTACAGTAGAGAAGGAAGAAGCATGAACTCAACCTATGCTAGGCAGGATATGAGTCCGATTAAATTCATTCTGTCAATGTATATGTTGATGGTGATGGTGGTAGTGGTGGAGATTGCTGCTGCTGAGACAGTTGAGACCCATGATTTCAGTCAGATGGGGAACTCTTGCTAAGTGACTTCCTTTGCCGTGGCAGGTGAACACCTTAGGTGCAATCTATAGGCTTAGTAAATTGCCTGGGACAAAAAGAAGTTAAATCAAACACCTGGTATGAGTCAGAAGTAAGGCTTGAACGATTTTTTTTTACTTATCTACCACAACATCCTGTTGTTTGTCCTTGGTTCTCAGAGAGGACCAATGACCTCAGGAGAGTGATCTTTTCACTTGAAAGAGAATTGGATTTAAGAGAAGCAGGAGTTCTCAAAGTCATCAGCCTCATTCTCTCTTCAAGAGTCATTGGTGTTGAGTGGCAAGATATAGGTCAGAATGACTGATGATGACCCCAGATGCAGTGCAACATCTTACCAAGAGAAGCAACTCTCAAAGATTTTAAGTTAGATTTTCCACTTTCCCCCCTAAGTGCCCTTCCCCCCACTGCACTCAGGGCTGCTGCCACCCCTTCAGCTCTTTTTAAACTGTGAGTTGTGGCTCCAGGAGGTCACAACCAACAATTTAAGAAGCACTAAACAGTTTTATATTTATGTCATCTTTGTAGTCACCTATGCAACTTGCATAGGTGAAGGTAATTTCTGATAGGGAACTCCTAAGACTATCACAGATCTGGACTGAATAAATAAACTTTTTTTTATTTAATAAATTTATTTATTTAACTTTTTACATTCATTTTCACAAAATTTTGGGTTCCAAATTTTCTCCTTATTTGTCCCCTCCCCCCACCCCAATACACTGAGCAGTCTAATTTCCCCTATCACCAATCTGCCCTCTCTTCTATCATCCTTCCCTTTCCTTATCCCATCTTCTCTTTTTTTCTGTAGGGCCAGATAACTTTCTATTCCTCATTACCTGTATTTCTTATTTCCTAGTAGCAAGAACAATATTCAACGGTT
>JAQQSK010015982.1:0-10596 GCA_028658325.1 Potorous gilbertii | reverse complement strand
ATAGGAAAGTATATGTCGAACCTATACAGAATTGTATGCTGTCATGGGGAGGGAGGGAGGGAGGGGGGGAAGGTGTGGGGGTATAAAATCTTAATTTTAAGGAAGTGATTGTGGAACATTTATAAATAAATAAAATTAAAATTAAAAAAAAAAAGTCTTACTTGACACTATCTCCCTCAGCCTCCTCTCACCTCTGATTAGAGGACTGGAGAACAGAGTACCAGACTTCTCCAAATGCTTTCTTTTACAGAGGGCAGAAGTTGGACTCAGTTCATTCCACTTGCTATCTGCTGCCCTACCTGGTTTCAGCTCCATGGAGTAAGTCACCATTGTACTGGGCGTCCCTTGGTGTCCTATCTCTCTCCCCTCCTCCCCTACCTCCCCCACATCTGGCTTTCCTGTGTAGGTTACCCACCCCAGCCTCCTTTTGTCTGCTGCCTCCCCCTTTAGATTAAAGCTCCTTGAGGTGAGAAATTGTCCTTTTTATTAATTACATCCCACAGTATCTGTCACATAAAAGGTGCTTAATAAATGTTCATTGTTATTTAGAACTTGTTAGTTCAGTCACTATTTCAAAGATGAAATTACCATTAAATCAAGTCAAAAAATTATTCACTGCTCTGCTTCCGCCATCCTGGTTCAATCCCTCATCACCCCAAACCTATTGTAATCTCCTTCTGTCTGGTCAACCTGCCTTTAAACTCTACCTACTTCATTCCATCTTCTAATACCAAAGTGATTGTCCCAAAGTTCAGATCTGACCCTGTCACTCCCCTTCTCAATAAACTCCAGTGGTTCCTTATTATCTCTAGGTTCAAATACAAAATTATCTGCCTGGCTTTCAGTGTCCTTCATAACCTAGCCCCCTTCTTCCTTTCCAGTCTTCTTATACATTAGAGTTAAGTGTGCTCCAGGTACTCTACAATCCAGCAACACTTGCCCTTCTAACTATTCTTCATATATGACATTCCATATCCCAACTTTCCACCTTTTCTTTAGCTGTTCCCCATGACTGCACTGCTCTCCCTTCTCATCTCTGCTTCCTGGCTTTGGTGACTTCCTTCAAGATTCATCTCAATCTCAACCTCCTGAAAGATATTTGTCCCATTTTCCCCTACTGCTAGTGATTTCCCTCAGAATTTGCCTCCAATTTACCCTGATAGATCTTGTATGTACATAGTTGATTACAGGTTGTTTCCCATTAGAATGTGAGCACCTTGATGGCAGGGAATAGCTTTTTGCTTTTTCTTGTGTCCACAAGTGCCTGGAGGCACTTGATGCATGCTTATTGACTGACTGGCAAAGAAAGAGCTCCAATAATTCAGAGGATCTTTGAAAGTCCCCTATCAATAAAATAGCAGGCCTCTTTCCTTCACTTGAAATCTGCTTTTGAACTTTTCGACTAGTTCCTCTTTTTGTCTACATGATCTATGGCATACTCCTGTGACAATATTATTTCAGTTTTCTGCCTCTATGGAGCCTTCTCTGATACCTTTTTTCTTAATTCTCTTTTCCTAATTACCTTGTATTTACTCATCCATGGAAATGTTGCATTCCCCCATTAGAAAATAAGTTCTTTGAAGACAGGGTCTGTCCTTGTATCCTCAGCACCTAGGACAGTGCCTGGTATATAAATAATAACATTGAATTTGTAGTTGATAGCACGAAGTGTAAAGTGAATCTACGAGAGTATTGCTAAAGAATCCATAGTCCCAGAACATGCAGTGGGTTTTCTTTTTAATTAAAAAAATATATCTTTGATCTTGAGTTGAGATGGAGAGGAGCTATTTTCAGATTACCTCTCTTCTTCATGTATGGCCCTGGGAAGGGCTAATACAGAATGTTATAAAGCAAGGGCTTTATTTGAGGGTTCCCCTGAACTCCATTGTCCCACTGGTGTTTGGATAGAGTAGGGATAATAGCCACTGTTGGTAGGTAGTGATGGACAGAAGAGTCTAGAAGTCTTCAAAGGATTTCACAAACTGGGGTTAAGTATAGTTCCAAAACAGGAAACTCTCATAACTCTTCTTAGCCACAGTACAATGAGGCAAGGGATGATAACATCCGCTCGCAAATGTCTTCCTCCCAACCAGATGATACAGTGCTAGAAGAATGAGAGGTTTGTTTTCTGGTCCAGATGACCTTATCTCCTGGGAGTTTCGTTATTGTCAACTGTCTAGCATGCAGGTGCATTGGGGAGGAGACTCTTTCTTGTAACTCACATCTGGGTCAAAATTCCTGGTCTTATGATAAGTGATTCAGAAATGAGAAGGGACTTTGGATGCCTTGTTATCCAGCCCTCTTCTCTATCCCCTCCTCCCCTCTCTCCCTCCTTTATAGATGAAGAAATTAATTCCCAGAAAGGAAAGGTGATTTACTCATGGTCACATAGGTGCCAATGGCAGAGCCAAAGTTCAAAGCTAGTTACTCTTACTCCAAATTCAGGGTCCTTTCCACTGAAACATGCAGTCTCCTTTGCCAGCTGTTAGAGGTCCAACTTGGTTATTTATGTTCAGAAAAGTGTTTATAACTTCCATCACTGACATTTAGAAAAACCTTAAGTGATTTGGTTTTTGCTTGTTTTGAGTTTTTGATTTTGTTTTGTCTTTTTTTCTTTGTTTTTTTTTTTTTTTGCTTCTTTACTAGGTTGGTATCTATGATGTACGAAGAATATACACCCTATCTTCTTCCTAAGATTATAGGAAGAACTTATTTGCTGACATGATTAAAGTACTTTGAGCTCATTAAGACACAAGTGTAGTTCTCCTCTTAGGCCCTCTCTCCTAACTGGGTACTCACACTTGAAGTTTGAGATCATGAAAGAGTGGCTGGCTATTTACTCCCAAGGTTCTAGGGGTAGGCCTGGGTTTCTAGTACCTTTATTCATGAACCCCCAAGCCCTTGTCCTAGGGAAGAATAGGACAGCAGAAATAGCATGAGTTCCAGAGTTAGAGGACCTGAATTCAAATCCTTCCTCTGACACTTACTGCCTTGGACAAATCACTTAAACTTCCTGTCTCAGTTTCTCCATCTGTAAAATGAGAGAACTGAGTCAGAGATGGCCTTAGAGGTTTTTCCAGCTTTCAATCTGTGATCCTACTTTGTGTATATATATATGCAGATGCCTATTAAACATGTGGCATAGAAAGAGTGCTGGACTAGGCTTGGAATTTCAGACACTTACTAGCTATGTGACCTTAGCCAGGTCACTTAATTTCAGTCCCAGTTTCCTCATCTCTTAAAATTAGGGAGCTTAACTTGATGGCATCTAAGGTCCCTTCCAATCCTACATCTATATTCTTATGAACAGCCAACTGACTCAATTAACTTTTAGAAAATAGATTTACAAAGATGATAGAAGCTGGTAAAAAAAAATTCTTGACATAATCCTAGTTTACATTATCCTACAAATACATATAGGTCCATGGGAAGAGTCAGCTTATAGAGTACGGTAGCATGAAATGCACTTAGACGATTCACTTACTCTTATGGCAAAAAAGCAACTCACAACGACTGACTTTTTATAAACTGGAAGTGTTCCCTGGATCTCATAGCCAGCATTCTCCTCTGATATTAGGGGTTACACTCATGAAAATGGCCTTCCTTCTTGCATGACTATGTTTCCCTGGCTAGATATTCTGACTCTTACTGGTTTCCCTTCTTCCATTGTCTGTTACTGGTTCTCTGATGCCATGGTTAATGTTGTTGGATTTGTTCCATCATTCCAACCATGTCAGACTCTTCATGACCCCATTTGGGGTTTTCTTGGCAAAGATACTGAAGTGGTTTACCATTTCCTTCTCCAGCTCATTTTACAGATGAGGAAACTGAGGCAGACAGGGTCATACAGCTAGTTAGTGTCTGAAGGCAGTTTTGAACTCAAATCTCTCTAACTCCGGGCCAGACATTCTATCCAATGTGTCACCTAGCAATGGTGTATGTTATGGGTAAGGTAAAAAGAGAGAGGAGGGAAAAAAGAGAAAGGGGAGGGGAGAGGAGAGAAAGAAAAACACTCTACTCCCTCCTAGATTGATTCCTTCCCAGGGATCCTCATCTCCTGAACTTACAATCCTCTACCCTTTGACTGGGTCACCACTTGACAGACTCACTGCTGAAATTCCTCCAACTCCTTAAATTCCCTCAGACCCTGGTGGCCTTTTTTGCTGAGCCAAAGACTTACTCTCTTCTTGATCTAATCAAAGAGGTTTACAGTTTAAAGAGACCACAAGCTACAGATCTTTGTGTTTAAACATTTAAAACTTCATCCAGTTATGCTTATTACATTGAAGTAGGGGATGTGGAACTCCTTCAATTAATGTAATCGACATAACTGTGTGAAGTTTTAAATTTATAAACATGTGTGTACATATATGTATATATATATATGTATACACACAGATATGTTGCTTGCCTCTGTCAGTAGTTATAATATGTGTCAAAAAATGAATATTAGCAACTTCTGCCAATGGACCTTTCTCTAAGGAATCACAATGTACTGAATATTGGAAATAGTATTCTGTTCCTATGTACATTAAATACTGGAGTGTATGAGGTGTTCAGGGAGGACAGGCACTTCTGGTGTGAGGGCTGCTTATCTACCTTTGGGGTCCATCTGCCCCCCTCCCCAGCTTTCATTTGTGGCTCCAAGAATCTGTAGCATGCACAGCAGCCACACCCAGGTAAAACCTCAGCAGACAGTCTAAGCTAGGTTGAGAGTAACTGGGAGGTCTCAAATTTGTCAGTGAGTTAGTGGGATGTCTAGTCCAAGAATATAAAGACTTCCCCTTCCAGAATGGGAGGATGAAAGAATTCCATCCAAAAGTTATGAGGGCATCTGAAACAGGTACTGGGAAGCATTTAGAGCTTGGTCAGTCATTGAAGACACCAAGGCCATCCATTTCATCCCAGGCCATTGCCTATCATCTTGACTTTTATCTTTCATACTGGACTTTGATGATCCTGGAAGAGAGAGTAAGGCTGATAACTTTGTGCAACTCTGTACAAAATCCAGTTCATACACAAGTCATGATATCACCCTGTGATGTCATTGATCCTCTTTGAAAAATAAAGGACAGACAACAGCATTAAACACTAATATTAAGAATATAAAAATCCCTTTAGAGTGCTTTTGGCCAGCCTTCTTTAGATGACGCTAAGATCTCCTTGGCCAATGCCTCTTTTGGCTAGACTGCTGCCTAAATGCCCACCCACTTTTTCTGAATCAGTTTGTATCTGAGGTCAAAGCCCCATAGCATATTTCCTGCTATTGCAGTGTTTACCTCCTGTATCCTGCTGATAAAACCTAACTACTGGTTCTGTGTTCTGAGGAAAAGAAAGAGCTAATTACTTACCATGAGCCATTTAGTCTATCATAAGCAGTTCCTTCAGAGTTACCTTCTCAAATGATGGCAGGAAGATCTCAGAGAAGCAAAATCCTTAAAACTAATTCCACTTAGTTGCTGCTTCTCTGTTATTTCTATCAAAGATTATTCTTGCTCAACCTTAACTGGAGCTACCTCTTACCAAGTCTCATCAGAATTTGTTACTTGAAGAAATTATTTTACTCTTTTCTTCTGTCCCTATTCCTCAGGACATAGGATAATCTTGTGAGGTCTCTTATAAAATGTTAATTATAATGAAAGAGAGTAACGAGTTCAAAGTCACAGAAAATGTTGATGGCTGAGATAGGAATATATCTCATATCTCTGTTCTGCAACTCATTATACAAACTATCCTGGCTTTCTCAAGTTAACTCTCCAAAGTTTCTTTAGGTAGGTTTAAGTTTATTTTAATTCACAGTTACATTTCTCTTAGGATAATCACATCCAATTCACATTTGCAGGATGCTAATACTTGTATGCATCAACCCTTCCAATACACGTTTTAGCAACTTTCATTGATCCTTATGCATAAAATCTAGGTACTTCACAAATTATTCATTTGTCTACAGATCTCTGGGGGAGGACTTTCCCCACATTTCTGTAGCTTCCCTACATCTAATGATGTCCCTATGGACTAAAATATATCCTTCAAATTTCAATCTGCTGCTTCAATATAGACTTGAATATATAGTATAACAGTACTGACAATACAGATTGTTTTTCATTCTCCACTTTAGACATTCCTCCAGGCAATCCTATAACTACCAATCACCAGGTGAACTGGTAGCCAACTTTTAGGGAACCTTTCAACACAAAGAGATGCTGACTGAGTTCTAAGTAACTTATGGAAGTTTCACCACCATCCAACATTTTCGCTGAAAATTGACTTGAAACACCCAGGATGTAAGTGTCCCTATTGGGACCATGCACAGGGTCCTTTGGCTTTCCTCTGCAAGTCACTTTCTGTGCTGAATGGCAGTCTCTTCATATAGATGTTTGGTCTTCCATCTCAAGAGTCATTTTAACCTTTATTGTGAGCTTGGAAAAGAGCCATCTGCCCTCTTAGGGACTAAGTTAATTCATTTATAACCTGTCCTTGACACTCCATCATGGGACCCCTCCCCTCACAGCAAAGGTCATGGAATTGAGCACTGAATACAACAGCAAATCCACCTCACAGTTAGTCGATACATACACATTTATTCTTGTACCTGAAAGGACTGATGGTAATTATCTCATGGCAAGAGGACCTTAAAAGTCACCAATCCCCTGTAAGGAGAGACATCTGGAGCCTTATTTTTCTCTAGACTCCCAAATCCATGAAAGGAGGAAATGAGTCTTATTCCTTCCCATAGTGATCTAAAATAGATATCCTTGGCTGCTGTTGGCCTCAGATAAACTTTCCTCCTTGGTGACTTCTGGGATAAATGAAAAGTTTTGGAACCCATTAGGGGTTTAGAGAATTGCAGTGGTCAAATAATTCTCAAAGGAGGAAAATCATTCAGTGTTATAATTTGCAGAACATGTACCATGAAACAAAAACAAAAATAAACAAAAAAAAGATAAATGATGGTCACTCTTCGGGGAACAGAATTTTCTGTTAGTGGCTTAACTTTTGTCCAAGAATTTCTCATTTTCCTTTTAAAAGTAGAAGCAATGTCTACAGAGGAATATTAAGAGCCAATATAAATGGGAGAAGTTAGGATCTTGAGAATTAAAAACAAGCCCAAGTTATAGAGGATGGGTGTCTAGGGCAGGGTGAAATATCAAAATTGGATTTTTCTGTGGCTGAAAAGTTTGTGCTTAAATCCAGGTATATGGGGCTAATCTTCCTTAGTAGTTTCCATGAACAAAGTTCTTTTTTTTTTTACTGGCCAGAGAGATATGCTCTTCTCCTTCTATTCACAATGATCCCAGTGTTTTGGGAAACTCTTGTCCTTTCTCCTACTTGGCCTTCAGGCTTTTTGGTTTGTGGATATGCTTGAAGGTGCATTTGTCTCCATCTATTCTTTAGGAAGGTTATTCCAGCCATTCTGGCATCACCATTGCTGCTGTCTTCTGACATGCACAGCGCCTCAGCTCCTTACAGTTCTTTGAGAAAGCCCTTCCATTCAAAATTGTCACACAGTCCCAGTTCCTTAAGCTGCTGAAGTCAATGACAATCTCAAACCTGAGGGGGAAAAGAAATTAATCTTGGGTCACTCCCCATTATCATAAAGGAGTTAAGATCATAGAAAAGAAATGGTCCTTATCTCAAACACTCTCATTCCTTTGATGGGGTCAGAAAGGCTAAGTCTGGAAACTCCACTTTCTGCCACACTGTATTTACCTGATTCTGTCCTTACACCTTAGTAAAATGGTATAGAATTAGCTATTGTAAACAAGAGACAAAGATTTTGTGTTCTGACCTATAGTAGTGACTTAATTCTCTGTACTTCAGTTTTTCCATCTCTAAAATGGGAATGATTGAACCTTCTTATTTCCTGGAAGCATATAAATGTGATGGTTCAGTATATAACCTTCTCTGGGTTCCTTTAAAGAGGAGTACAACATCAATCCAAGACTTTGCTTAAAATAGTGAAAATGTAATAGGTAAAGATTACATCTGAATGTATATTCTCTACTCACTCAGGTTAAGTGATTTTTGATGCATGCTAGAGAGAGACTGAGAGATGAGGAAAGGAGAAGATGAGAAAATGGTGAACCACAATGCATGAATGGAGAATGGAGACTCAAGATGGTTCGATAACCACTAGAGATGCAAGCTTGGTATTTTGAAAGTCAGAAAGAGAGGAGGGTGAAGTCAAGATGGCAGAGTAGAAGGATGGACTTACTCTTAGCTCTATCTGCAAAACCCATGAAAAGCCTATGAAAAATGACTCTAAACAAATTCTAGAGCAGCAAAAGCCACAAAATGACAGAGTGAAAGAAGTGTCCAGCCCAAGACAGCCTGGAAGGCTGAAAGGAAAAGTTTATTGCAGTGGGTGTGGAGCTGAGTACAGACCAGCCTTGGCCAAGCTTCACAGCAGGGACAGGACTGGAGGAGGCAGAATCCTGGGCAGCAGTTATGGTTCTGAAATTTCCCACCTTATAAATGTCAAAGACAGCTTCAAAGGTCAGTGAGAAAGCTCTTTCACTTGGGTGAGAAGGGAGCAGGGTTCGGTCCTAGCCTCAGGCCCAGGGTGGTGGAAGTCATTGCAGCACAGCATCCATTTTTGGAACCCTCGGCCTAAAGATCCTGGGGGAATTGACCCACTGATCTGGATCTCAGCCCTGAGTGGCAGTCTTGGAGTGAGGAGAAGCACTGGCATGGTGGAGCTGGAGGCAGTTGTGGAGAGGGAACTCTGCTAGAATATCCTGGGCAGAAAAGTCTGTGGTTGCTCCCAGACCAGACCACAGGCCAGGAGAGGAATAAACTCCTTTCCCTTGATTGTGCCACCTTGGAGGAACTGAGAACTTACAAGTTGCTAGAGTATACCCTCCTCTTCACAAAAGACTCAAAAGTCAAGTAACTGGCTGGGAAAATGCTTGGAAAAGGGGAAAAAATAAGACTATAGAAGGTTACTTTCTTAGTAAACAGGTATTTTCCTCCATCCTTTCAGATGAGGAAGAACAAAGCATACCATTAGAGGAAGAAATCAAAGTCAAGGCTTCTTCATCCAAAATCTCAAAAATAAATTTGCAATGGTCTCAGGTCATGGAAGAGCTCAAAAAAGATTTTGAAATTCAAGTAAGAGAGGTGCAGGAAAAATTAGGAAGAGAAATGAGAGCAATGCAAGAAAATCATGAAAAGCAAGTCAACAGCTTGCTAAAGAAGACCCTCCCCCAAAAAATGCTGAAGAAAATTACACTTTTAAAAACAGACTAACTCAAATGGCAAAAGAGGTCAAAAAAGCCAATGAGGGGAAAAATGCTTTAAAAAGTAGCAAGGTGGGGCAGAGCCAAGATGGTGGAATGAGAGCAACTACTCACCTAAGCTCTTAGACAAATGCCTTCAGATACCTCTAAAAAGAGAATCTGACCAAATTTTGGAGGTGCAGAATCCAACAGGAGACAGACTTGGCAAATTCACAGCCCAGGACAGACTGAGAAGTCAATGAGAAGGATCTGTTCTGTAGGGGTGGAGGAGCACACAGTGCACAGCACAGAATGTCCCCACCGAGGCAGGTCCAAGGAGGAAAGCCCAGGGGTGGCCTTAGGCAGTGGCAACATGATGGAATAGTAGTGCAGGGTGGGAGTCCAGCAGAGTCGAGTGGGTGAGAGCTGCAGCACCCCAGGTATCAGCAGTAGCTGCTCCTGAGACTATAGTCCACAGATTAAATGCCTGTAGATCACCTACTTGAACTTCCTGGAGTCAGAATGGTAGAGTGATTGGTAAATATTCTCTCCTCCTCCCCTGGTTGACCTTGAAAGAACCATAAAATATTTCCCCAGAAAAATCCTGGATCAGTAGGATCGGCAAAAGGCACAAAGAGTCTCATAGCATGTGAGGCTAGGAAAACCACTAAGGCATCTTCCTCTTACTGTGGTAGAGGACTGGAGCTGTCCCAGACAGCCTCACCTCAGCGGGTGGAAATCCAGAGCTCCAGGGGGCTGGAGCCTTGCAACCACCAACACCAGGAGCCCAGGCACACCTTAGTGCTCCAGGGAAAACAAAAAGACACCAATCACTGAGCTTGCCTTTGCCTCAGCTCAGCTGAGGAGATCTCCCTCAGACCACCAAGCCAGACCACCCTTCCCCCACACTAACAAGTTAGCTCCAGGGCTAATCCGGGGAAATACAAAACAAAACAAAAAAGAATTCACCTGGCCTTTGCTTCCCCACATCAGCTAGCTCAGCACCAGGTTCTTTAGCTTCTAGATGAAAGAATGCACTAAGAGTCATCATCATGAGTAAGAAGCAAAGCAGGAAGGAAAAGAACATAGAATCTTTCTATGGGGACAAGGACCAGAACACAAATACCAAAGAGGTCAGTACTGAGACTGTATTCCCATCTGAAACTTCAGAAGGGACTATTAACTGCTTGCACACACAAAGAGCACTCTTAGAAGAGCTAAAGAAGGAAATAGAAGAAAAACTAGCCAGTGATTTTAAAAGTCTGAAAAAAGAATTCCCTGAAGAGAACAACTCTTTTGTTAAAAATAAATTTATTTATTTAACTTTTTACATTCATTTTCACAAAATTTTGGGTTCCAAATTTTCTCCCCATTTGTC
>JAQQSK010015981.1:0-10596 GCA_028658325.1 Potorous gilbertii | reverse complement strand
CGGAGCAATTTGAAGTCAACACTCAGGGAGGGACATGATCAAAAGAGAGAATAGAAACAATGGGGGGCAGGATAGGAGGGAGGAAAATATAGCTAGTCTTACACAACACGACTATTATGGAAGTCATTTGCAAAACTGCACAGATATGGCCTATATTGAATTGCCTGTCTTCCCAAAGGGAATGGGTGGGGAGGGAGGGATGGGGAGAATTTGGAACTCAAAGTTTTAGGAACAACTGTTGAGTAGTGTTCTTGCTACTAGAAAATAAGAAACACAGGTAATGGGGAATAGAAAATTATCTGGCCCTACAGGACAAAAGAGAAGATGGGGATGATAGAAGAGAGGGCAGATTTGTGATAGGGGAAATTAGAATGCTCAGTTACCTGAGTGGGGGGAGGGCACAAATGGGGAGAAAATTTTGGAACCCAAAATTTTGTGAAAATGAATGTAAAAAGTTAAATAAATAAATTTATATTAAAAAAAAAAAGAAATCCCAGTAACTAAAGTATCCCATAGACATTGAAGGATGAAAATGAAAGGAGACTTACAAACAGAAAAAAAAGTGGAAAATATTTGCAAAAGTCATTTTTAACAAATGGTTTTCTCTATCAAGAACAGGGTAACCACCATACTTGAATCCTAAAATGAAGTACGAAATATTTATTAAGGAGTTATAAACAGCACTAAGGATTAGAAATATGGGAGAAGTAGCCATACTGACCAAGTATATACAAAGGAGATCAGTCCTAAAGATGATAGTATTGTGAAGACATTGAGAGATTAAAATGTAATGTATCTAAAGGAGAGGAACATACAAAAGGCATGGAAAAAAAATCTTGGATATATCTTAATACAGAGAACAACAAAAAACTCTTGACCAATGTACTTTGCTATTCATACAAAAATATTCATTACTCTCAAATATATACACACTGAGGACATCCCTGATGGAAATATTTTTAGGGAACAAGCAGGCTTTCACAAGAGATATTTGACAACTGACCACATAATTAACATCTCACAATTAAGTGAAAGACATAGAGGAAATAAGATCTCATTGTGCTTATTGCTTGTTAATTTACACATACAACACATTCAATTTAGTCGTTTAAAATGTTCCCTTACAAGCTATTTTATGTGTCTCCCATTTATGCTACAATGTCATTCATGATTCCCCAGAACATGCAAAATTAGAAATAACTGATTCAAAAACACTTGGATTAAGTAATATCAGCCAAGGGATAAAATAGAGGTATGATTTTCAAATATATGGCTTTGTAATGGAGGAAATCCAGCAAAGATTCCAAAATGATTCCCTGTGATCAGCAATTAGTTGCCTAGAAAGCAGGAAAATATTGATAATATTATGGTCAATTTAGTTGAGTTGTATAAAATCTAATGATGTCACCAAGAATAATTGTTACAGTTCCATTAAGGCATAGCTCAGAGAGTTTCTTGAGAACAGCTTCAGAACTGTTGACTCCCGAAACTTTAAGGAGAGTCCCCTGCAAATAATGAGTACTCTGCATTGTTGGTTATTGAACATAATCTTTTCAAATGGCAAGATTCCATAATAAAATTATGTAAAATGAATTCATAAATTGAAGTTAATTATGTTTAAAGTATCAAATCCATTAGTTGATTTTGATATCTTATTAGCAAAAATCATATGCCTTTGAGAGCAACGTTTTGTCACAATAGTTTCAAATATTGTACAAAGATATTAAAAAATGTGTTCAGCTTAAATGTGGATCAGGATAGGGAGAGGACCTGTGGTTTCCTTGGTATGTGAATTCCAGAGTGAGGACTTTCTCATTTCTCTGACCATTGCAGGTTAGCACCTTTCAGAGTATCTCCAATCAAATCTTTATAGCATGCTCTCTTAAAGACTAGCTTTTGTTGTTTTTGTTTTTTTGTTTTTTGGTTTTTTTTTAGCTACTGTAGGGCACTTTCTTTCTGGTTGTTTTCACTTGAACCATTATATTCAAAAGCTTCATTGAATTTAAAGTTCTTTAAAACTCCTATTTCCTGCTCTCATTGTGAATGACTCCCGATAATTAATTTCACCTGACCCTGACTGATCTACGGTCTTTTGGTTTCTGATGTCCATATGTGAAAATGTTTGTAAATATTCCACTTAATTAAATACAGGAGACAGTATCATGTAAGAACAAGGGCACTGGATTTGTAAATTCCTGCCATGACACTAGCTTTGTGACCTTGGCAAATCATTTAAGCGTTCTGAGCTGCATTTCCGCATTTGCTTCATCTACCTACTTGATAGACTTGTTTCTGAGGAAAATGCTTTGTAGGACTTCAAGCCCTGTAGAAATAGGAATCAATATCAGTGCTAAGCACACTATAGAGAAAATAATTGATTACTGTTTTATACTTCATCAATGTATCTGACTTCAAATGCCAGTTGGGTATGTGGGCATTCACTACTTTATCACGATACTACTCCAGTGAATTTTGTGATCTCATCCACGGGGACATTCTTTCCAATGCTGGAGATTGCTATTCATCCCATATGACTCATGTTTGATCTATGTCCTCCTATAAATTAACCAATGGTTACGGCAGTGGAGGATCCACCAAATGTGGAACCCCATTATATGGTATTGGACCTGAAATTTAATATTTAGATAATATTCTTTTCCATTACAATTTGGATAAATGTTAGCATGTAACTTCAAATGATGTGTCAAATAATACACTTTTTAGCAAAGTATGCTGACTAAAGCAAGGATGATCTATTTTACCTAAATCTATGTCACTCGAGTAAAGTGGAAGACTTTTTCCTTTTATCTATTTTGGAAAATATTACATAAACCCCCAAAAGTTATAGAGATGATCAAGTTGCTTAGGCTTATTTCTTTCTCACATCTTTTCATTCATTGTCAATCACATCAAATGAGAGACATTTGACTAAAAAAATTTTAAAAGCTTCAGAAAGAATCCTAACTTTCCTTTGCTAAGGAAGAAGAGCTAGTTTTATAATACTGTCCCCTTGTATTACAACTTCAATATAGACAAATCTAAAATTGTAGGAACAAAATAATTTTAAAGAATGATTACTCTCATTTTAAAAAGATTCACCAACATTTTCTTGAAAAACTGATTTTGTCTTAAAGCATGTACAGATATTTCATGATACTTTCCTGTCCACCTTTGCCACGGAAGATTGAACCAGGAAGAGGGCACTGTACAGTCATCAAGACTAGGCTTTCGTTGGCCAGTACCTCCTTACGTATAAATTCAATATACATAGAGATCTTTAGGAATACGTTTTTCTTGTAGAATGATGTAAACCTATATCTCAACACAGCATTTTAGCATTTATACTTCCCAAATTACTGAGTATCCAAATATACCACAATAAGGAAGAAATGCTTCAAGAAATAAAAGCACAGTATTTGAGAATTACTTCCTGGTGCAAAGCAGAGATTGAACTGGTTGAAAGAGAACAAGTCAGAGTGGTGAAGAACAAACAGCAGTCTTTCCTCATCCATATCAGGATTGTGTAATAAATTATCCTCTTCTCTCTCATACTGTCAAGAGAAAACGATGTTTAGATTAAACCTCGCTAAGCCCTAAAAGGATAATTTGTCAGTATTTTCCAGTTTACTACCAATGCAGTATTGATTTGCTAGGGCCCTTCTTTCTATTTTATTTACACTAATTCAATCTGGAACAACTGAAACTGAACTTGTTGGAAAACAAGATATTCCTTTATTTTAAGTCTTATAGACTCAGGGTAGAAAAAAATAGTAAACAATAACCGAAGTATTCATTCTAGTTCTTTAAGTACAGATGGACATTTTCTTTAAAAGGAAATGATGAAGTGATCCACATATGAGAAACATGCACACACACACACATACACACAGATATATATATATGCATATGCATATCTTAATGTTATATATAAATAGATGTATACATGCATAACGTGTGTCCACTACACTATATTTACCTATGCATGCCTAAGTGTCTGTCTCTCTAGTGGGTATATGATGCCATTGTGTCAGGAAGAGGCGGGCGTTCGAGTCAGGAAGAATTGGGTTGTTATTCTGCCTCTGACTCTGGGCAAGTCACTTAATCTTTCAGTTCCCCAGGCAACTGTCTTAGATTATAAAGTCAATGAGGAATTGCTAGTCACCATTCACAGAGGAAGATTTTACTCTAGGAGTGTTCTATATTGATGAAATCCCAAGCAAAACCAAACAAATACATAATATAGGCACAATATACATATAAACAAATATGTACACACATACATACACACACATACATGAGGAGCAATGTAGCATGTTTCACAAAAATACAATACTCAGATCAGAATGAAAAGGGTTTAAACTTTACTGGATACTATAATAACGTAGTATACTGGCAGTCTGAGGCAAGATGAATGCCTTTTAAAAAAAAAAAAGATGAATTATTTAACTTCTTAGTGTCCCAGGCACTCAAAATATAAGCTGCAGAGAGGTGCCAACCTATATTACTATACTGGAAAAAAGGTATTTCTTCACTGGGAGTACTTATAGCAATAGAATCACAAGTCTGGAACAAAAGAAAAAAAACAGTATTTATTAAGTACTTAATATGTGGTGAGCATTGTGCTAGGCACTACTCATCAACATTGAGACATATATGGTTCCTCAAGGAACTGGCATTCTACTGACAAGATACAACATGATCTGGGAGTAGGGTAGTAACTACTGGGACAGTCAAGAAAGTTGGCCCTTTATCAGAGTGTCGAAGACAGGTAGGAGGTGCAGACATCTCTGCTTCCAAGGAATAGAGTATAGAAGGAGAATATCCCAGGCATAGGGGGCAACCAGTGCAAAAACATGGAGATAGGAATTGTAATGTTATATATGGGGAAAGACCAAGGCCAATTTGACTGAATCCTAGATCATGTGAGAGGGAGCAATCAATCTAGAAACTTAGGCTGGATGGAACCAAACAAGGAAGAGCTTTAAAAACTAAATAGAGACACTTGTACTTCATCTTCAAGGAAAGAAAGTCACTTAAGTTTCTTGAATACAGGAATGACAGTCAGACTTATGCTTTAGAAATTACATTTTTGCAGTTAAAAGGAAGATAGATTAAAGAGGGGGAAACTGGATGTAGAGACTAATTATAAGGTCTTTTCAATAGTTCAGGTCAAAGGTGATGTGAGATTTAAGAGACAAGATTTTGGGGATAAGTGAAGATGGGGGTGAGAGATGAAGAATCAAGGATGCTCCTAGGCTACAGACCTAGATAATTAGAAGAATGATGGTATTCTTGGTAGAATTGGAGACATTCAGATGAGAGATGGGTTTAGGGCAAAATACAAAGAATTTGTACATAAAATTGGGTACATAAAATTTTATTTATATACAGGTGATATGGAGATGTGGAATTGGAATCCAGGAGAGAAGAGATGAAAGCTTACTATGTAGATTTGGGAATGAGCTATATAGAGATGATAACTAAACCCATGGGAGCCT
Organism: Potorous gilbertii; assembly: GCA_028658325.1. Lineage (NCBI taxonomy): Eukaryota > Metazoa > Chordata > Mammalia > Diprotodontia > Potoroidae > Potorous > Potorous gilbertii. The sequence goes on along the minus strand of JAQQSK010015981.1, from coordinate 5,098 downwards.
ACAGAATCATTTAAAGATAGAGTACAAAAAGATATGTACAGAGGCTTGAGGGACACTCTACTACCAAGATATGTAAGACGTGGATAATGAACTTGTGGAGAGACTGAGAGTCTGACAGATAGGAGAAGAACCATGACACAGAAGAATCATACAGATACAAGGAAGAAAGTGTGTACACAAGGAAGGGGATGGTCAACACTGTTAGATGCTAGAAAGATGTCAACAATCAATCAACAAGCAATTGTTCAACACGATGTGCCAGGTACTGTGTTAAGTACTGGGGATACAATGAAATCAAAAACATTCCCTGCCCTTGAATAGCTTACATTCCCATGAGGGAGACAACACAGATATGTCAGATCAAGCAAAATAAATACAGGGGCTGTAGAATCTAATTTTGGAGGGGATGGCCCCAGAAGCTAGGAGAAACAGGAAAGGTATCCTAGAGGAGCTGGCATTTGGGCATAGGGTAAAAGGTAGGAGGGAGACCATTCCAAACATGGGGAACAACTACAGCAAAGTCACAGAGATGGGAAATGAAACGGTGTGTGCAAGGAAAAACAGGCAGGCCAGCAAGGCTGTACTATAGAGATGGAGAGAGGGGATAGTGGGTGGGGGTGGGGGTGGGTTGCTAGAGTATGTGGATCAGAGTACGAGAAGAATGGCAAGACAGGAAGTGATTAGGTTGTAAAGAGTTTTGAATATCAAAAAGATTATTTTATATTTAATTCTAGAGGTAACAAAATGCCTATTATTTTTTAGTTCAACTTTATTTTAGTTGCAAGTCCACATTCTCTCCCCCTCACGACACCCTCCCATCCCAGTTTTAAGAAAGCAAGGAAAACCAACTCTCCTACTAAGTCAAGCAAAAATTCCCATACTGGCTGTGTCAAAAAAAAAAAGCCTCAGTACGCACAGAGTCATTCACTTCTGTACCTGGAAATGGTACCATGTTTTACAATGATCCCTCTGAAGTAGTGGCTGGTCATTGTACTGATCAGAGTGCCCAAGCAATTCAAAGTTGTTCATCTTTAAAATACTGCTGTTATTGTAGAAATTACTCTCAGGTTCTGTTCACTTCAGTCTGTATACATTCATAGAAGTCTTCCTATCTTTTCCGCCATCTTTTCCACCAATTTTTACAGCACAGTTTTCCATCACATTCTATACCACAAGTCAAATCCCCCAAGACTCCAAGAGTTTGCCACTACAAAAAAGCTTCTATGAATATTTTTGTACAAATGTATTCTTTTCTTTTTTCATTTATCTCTTTGTTCTATAGTGGAATTAGTGACATATGGCAGCATAGTGGATAAAGTGCTGGGCCTACAGTCAGGAAGACCTGAGGTGGAATCTGGCCTCAGACACTTACTGGCTATGTGACCCTGGACAAGTCACTTCACCCTGTTTGCCTCAGTTTCCTCTTCTGTAAAATGAGATGGAGAAGGAAACAGCAAACCACTCTAGTGCTTCTGTCAAGAAAAACCCAAGTGGGGTCACAGAGAATTGGACATGAATAAAAATGATCAAACAACAAAAAGTTATGGTATTTCTGGGTCAAACAGTGTACACAGCTAAACAGATTCTGGGGGCATAGTTCCAAAATGCTAGACCAGATCACAGTGCATTGATGTTTTCTCACAATCTCTCTAGCATATCCATATTCCCTTCTCAACTTTGTCAATCTGATGGGTATGAGATAGTATCTCAGTGTGGCTTTAGTTTTCATTTTTCTAATTACTAGTTAATTAGCATTTTAAAAAACTACTGCTATCGATAGGTTGAATATCATCTCCTGAAAATTGCCTAAAGAAAGTCCCTTTGACATGCGTGGAAGATAGATTGGAGTGAGGAGACATTTGAGGCAGAGAGATATTTTGTAAGACGATTGCAACACTTCAGCAAAAGGTAATAAACGCCTGAACTCAAATGGCATCTGTTTCCTTAGAAGGAAAGAAATGTTTAGAAGAGATTCCGCACAGGCAGAAATTATAAGTTTTAGCAATTGTTTAGATGTATGGGATGAGCAAGAGAGGAATCAAGAATGATGCCAAGGCTTTTAACCTGGGTGACTAGAAGGATAGTGATCCCCTTGACAGTAATACAAGAGTAAAGAGGACATGTGCTGAGTGGAAGGATAATGACTTCTATTTTGGACACCGTCACTTGGTCTGTCCATTTCCACTAGCTATTGTTGCATATGTCTTCTCCTTTTTGTGGCTGAACTTCTTGACGTCTTCCTACACTAACTATTTCCAATTTCTTTCTTCTCACTCTTTTTAATTCTCCACAGTCTGGCTTGCCAAACACATTAAATCAAAAATCCCCTCTCTAAAAGTTTCCAAGGATTTCTTAATTGCTAAATCCACCGGTCATTTTCAACCCCAATCCTTGACTTCTCTGCAGTCTTTGACACTGATCATCTTTCTGTGCCTCTATGCTGGTTCTCCTCCTGTCTGATTATTCCTTCTCAATCTCCTTTGTTGGATCTTCAAGCAGGTCTAGGCCAGTACCTTTGAGCATGCTCCAGGGCTCTTCTCTTCTCCCTCTGTACTGTTTCATCTCTCATTAGCTTCTAAGATGTCAATTAATATCTCTATCCTGATGTTTCTCAGATCAACTTACCTAACCCTAAACTCTCTTCTGACCTCTACACTTACATTTCTATCTGCTGTTCTATGGTGAATTTATGAGAAGACTTGGCGCAGAGTTACATAGAATGGGACAGATTAGTACTTGTGAGTATGTCTGTCCAAGGCAGATAATTATCTCACTGATGAGAATATTCCCTCCAGGGATGCAGATTTGAATGCAAGAGTAACTGGAATTTTGGACTGAGTAACACTGTATATACACATACAACTAACTGGGCATATCAAATGAAGCCATATCTATAAAACAAAACAGGATTGTCAGTCAACTTAAAAAGACAGAAAACCACTGTTTGACAGTGTATATTTGTTGTTTTATTTAGGTATGCACTGAAATGATTTTTGTTTGTTTGTTTGACCTGACTTTACTAGTCAAATCACTCAATCAAGGAAGTGGATTTTCATATACTAATCTTTGGTCAAAAACAAATAAGCTGAATCTGAATTAATTCACCAGTTCAGTTAACTAGCTGACATCCATGTAAACACATACACACACACACACACAGAAATTACACAGTATTATAATTTTTATGGATTTTACACACAAAGGGGTTGGAATTTCTTATGGGACCCCCTACTGGTGAGTCCCCTAAGTTGTTATCTATTCCTGCTACTATTTAACAACCCAGATTCCTGGGGCTGGTGGTAATGGATGAAGTGGTCTTCTTTGAGTTGAAGGAGCAAATATTTGTACTGAAAAGTTGTGAACGACTTCTGAGGGGCAGGATGTCTCCAAGTGCACAGTCTCTCTCTAGCCCCTGAAGATCATTTCAGCATGTGTAAACTTGCCAAGAAACAATAAAAATAAGGGGTAAAGTATTTCAACCAAACTGTTTCTGCACTTCCCCTAACATCAAAATAAATGAAAATTACTTAAATAGAAATTTCCAAATGACATCGGTCATAAAACTGAAAACAAAAAGAGAAGAATATGGACTCTGAATGAATAAGGAAAACACTATTTCAAATCAGCCACTTAGCATAATCCAGCCATTTGTTCATGGAAACAATTATGTGTACACTGCTGAAACTGTTAAGTGACAAGAGCATATTATTTGCTTCCAAAAGAAAATAGCATAGTATACATTACATCAAAGGTTTAAAATTTGCAGCTGTCTTTTTGCTTTTCTAACTGCTGCTTTTGGCAACCAACTTTGAGACATAAAACGATGTGTCCACTGGATAGTAACCCTTGTGAACCAAGCTGTTCTCTGCCGACAAGAACTTTTTCTCCCAATAACAAGAGAAAACATATCCTGGTCACTATGGAACGGCAGATTTCCAACCCTAATTCTATAAATCCAGACTGTTCGTATGATTTAACAATACTGCAAAGGGGTAAATTTCATTATCTTCAAGAGTTCTTTTTCTTTTCAGAAAAAACAGAAAAAAAAAATACTTGCCAAATGAAGCAATTAAGGCATGAGAGTTAAAGGAAGCACACATACCAATGAAACTATTTTATTGACCTTTGTATGTGTTCAAAATACTTTTGAATTTTCAGTGTAACATTTCAATATGCCAACATCTCACAGCGATCTACAGGTAACCTTGACTTCTTAAATGCTCTGCTAGACAAATGCAATCTATGGCAGATACTATCAAAGTGGAAAGGCTTTGAGGATGTTTCTGGTCAACCAGTCCAGCTAAAAACCAATATGTTACTCACTATTTGGATGGCTATTGGCCAATCAGGTAAAAATTCTTTGTGTATGGCAACTCATGCTCAGTTTAAAAGAATATCCCTCCTCCCTGGCCTTCTACTTACAAAAAAGAAACAAAATGGGAATTCAATTTGAGTTCACCACTTCTTTTCTGTTGCCAAGGAGGAAAATAGCAACTATCATCACAAAACCAGAGTTGAATTTCTTCTGTACCTCAAAAACTGAATCCCAGCTTAACCTAGTAATTATATCGTGCACATTCATGACGCCAATGACAAAAAGATCCTAACATGTCCCAACTTCTTTAATTCCTTCTTTCATTTTATTCAACAAGCATTCATTAGGCATCTTCTGTGTGCCAGGTATGGTGCTTGGTTCTTGGCACTCCAATAGTCTTGAACTTGTCAGAAGCCCAAGTCCATGGCATAATAATAAAGTAGCATGATTTTCTCTTATATAGAATCTAAATAATGCCAATCTAAGTATAGGCATACCTCCTCTTATGCCATAAAAGGGTTCTGTGAAAAAGATGAGGTTAGGTGATAATAAGTTATAATAGCTAACATTCAAATAACACTTGAAGTTTTAAAAAGCACTTTACATACATCATCTCATTTCAGCCCAACAACCATGGGAGGGAGGCACTATTATGCTACTGTAAGGATGAAGAAATGGATATTCAGAGAGATGAAGTTATTGACCTAAGGTCACACAATTAATCAATGTTAGATGTGGAGAAGTTTACTCTATGATACATACAATATTACAATGAACTGTTTC
>JAQQSK010015980.1:0-10597 GCA_028658325.1 Potorous gilbertii | reverse complement strand
GAAAATTATTACTTCCTGTGATGCTTTCTCTTTCTTATTTGGTTACAAACTCTTCCTTTATCTGTAGATCTGACAGATACAGTTTTTCATGCTCCCCTGATTTTGTTATATCTCCCTTTATGTCTAAATCATTTTGTCCTTGTCTTAATATATAGTATGATATGTTGAATAATGCCTAGTTTCTCCCAAACTGCTTTCCCATTTTCCCAGTAATTTTTGTCAAATAATGAGTTCTTATCCCAAAAGCTTATATCTTTGTGATTATTAAACACTAGATTATTATGGTCATTTACTACTGTACAGTATGTACCTAATCTATTGCACTGATCCACTGCTCTATTTCTTAGCTAGGAACATATTGTTTTGCTGATTACTGCTTTGTAATGAAGTTCTATACCTGGTAGTGATAGGCAGCCTTTCTTCACATTTTTTTCCATTAATTTTCTTGATAGTTGTAGAGTCAACAGGATATTCACAGTGCCTATGGCAGTCATGTATATACTGGTGCAATTCTGAATGGCAAAATACAGTAGACTTTCCACATGGAAGACAGAGCCAAAACCATTTATTCAGACACCAGAAAGCCAAATCCATCATAGTAACAAATAAATCTGTACAGAATAACAATGCAGAGGGCAATCCCAAGCCTTTCCTCTGTTAGGCTTCCCATAAATCAACTCCCTTTAACAAACTGTCCTTCTCTCATTCATAGCCAGCTGCCTACTTGCCTACATCCTTCAGTTTTGACTGCTCTTTGACTTCATCTCAGCTCTACTGTAGCTCTGTCTCTTCTTATTCCACCCATTCAGTAAGGTCGTCCCACCACAGGCTTCATATGACTTAGACTTCCATGTGACCCAGGCAGGTCATATGGGCCTACTAATAGATGGGATATATCTTCCCATTAAGAAGCAATATTACATTAAGAATAAGCAAAAATATATTATTAATACATTCAACCCCAAGATCTTTCTTATCCATTACATAGGTCAATGAGGGGGTAAACTGGTATCAACAGAACTTTAACAGGGATAACAGGAAATAAGTATATAAAACAATATATTAGGCAACTGGTTTCAACAGAACTTTACATCAGTGTAACAGGGATCATATAAAATAAGCAAATAAACAATACCTTAGGGTATTGTTTTGAGCACAAGCACCCCACCATTCCCCCCTCAAATGATTGGGGTCCAAAATCTGGGGTAAAGAAGCAAAAGTCTTTTCCTCCATAACTACTTCCTGCTGAGGTTGGACATAGAGCTGTCTCTGCCCCAAGAGATCCCATTTGAGGTTCTTTAGCTGGCATCTAGAACTTGATCAATGCCAGGTGCAGGGGTGACTTATCACAGTTGTGTACAGGGTGTAATATCTGGCTTGAGCAATCAGGTATCTGCAGATGGAGGGTACTAAGACTGCAGAAAACAAATCTGACAAGGTGAACAGAAAAAAAGTCAAAAAGAAACAAGGAGATAATAACCAGAAGCAGGGTAGTTGTAGGGTCAGTCATGCTTCTGGTACCTACGAACCCACTATCATAACCTCATTCACTGTTATTTACTGTTTTCTAATTTGCAGTTTTGGGGTCATCATTCTGGCTAGACGTATACTTTCTTTAATCTGAACTGGGGTCTGACCAATTTCCTATTCTCCCTGCTGGTGTGATGAACTTGGATATAATGTTTCAGGAGGATCTGTAAGGGCAGTTCTTATTTTTCTACTCAGTCTAATATCAAGTCCCTTTTTCTCAAAACATTTTGTATAGTTCATTAGTTGGAATGCCATCTATTTTTCCAAAAATCTACCCCTGCTCTCAATAGAGCAGTAAACAACTTTTTTCTTGTCAATCTATTCCAACTTTGAATTCACTGGCTATTTACTCTTCCCTCTTGAGGAAATTTATCTGTGTTACTGACTCTCATCATCCAAGATACCAATGATTCTCTCATCCTTTGGGTGAACTGCCTCAAAATATCTGTGACCTCTTGATGACTAAAATCCTCCATTACCTCCCCAAACACTGTGCACCCCACCCCAATTCTCCTGTTGTGCTTCTACCTGAGCTTCTCCCATGCATCCTTCCTCTTGTTACTTTTTTGCTTCTTTTTGTGAGCTAAACTAAACAACAGCTTTTTCTTCTGTCACCTGAGACTTTCTAGCTTGCTTTTCTAAAGCAGACTTTGAATACTGCAGGATAAAAAGTTTCTCATGCAAATTAGCCAACTGCCTTTCCATCTGAGCTTTCTATTCCAGCAACTTATCTCAAAGCGATAATTTGTTAGTAAGGGCCAGTCTCTCCTACATATCCCTGACGGTTCTTTCCCTGGTTTTATTGGTATTCCATGCAAACATGTTTCTAAATTTCTGGGTTCTCTCTTCTGTAGCCTTGGTTCCCAGTTCTCACAGAGCCCTGTGCTTTTAGCCTGTTCTCTTCCTAGGGAAGAATAAAGTAAATCCTTCCATCCAGGAATATACATGTCTTCCTTTGTCTTCTCTTATCTTTTTGTCTCCAGATAGAGGTCATATATTTCACAATCCTACCCTTGTAACCATTTGTAGCACAAATGTAGTATTCACAGCACCTATGGTGGCCATAAATATGCTGGTGCAACTCTCCACACAGAAGAGAGAGTCAAAACATTTATTCAGACACTAGAAAGCCAAATCCCAACACCAGAAAGTCAAATCCATCATAATAAAAAATAAATCCATATGCAATAACAATGCAGAGGACAACACCAGTCCTAAGCCTTCCCCTAGTAGGCTTCCCATTAACCAGCTCCCTTAAACCAATCACAAACAGGTTCCCTTAAACAAAATGCCTTCTCTCACTCACAGTCAGTAGCCTGTTTGCCTACACCCTTCAGTTCTGACTGCTCTCTAACTTCCACTCAGCTCTGCTCTAGCTCCAGCTCCTCTGTTCCACCCTTCTTGCTATACTCCTTCCTGTTCCACCCATTCCACAAACTCCTACCACCACAGGTTCCATGTGACTCAGACTTCCATGAGACCCAGGTAGGTCTCATGGGCCTGTTAGTGGATGGGAAAGAGTTTCCCATGAAAAAGCAAAATTACATTAACAGTAAACAAAAATACATTATCAATAAAATAATCTTGATGTTTTCTTTTTCCCTTTGAATTTTATCATTTTTTTGCTAGCTCTAAAAATAATTCTTTGGTCATTTGTTATGTCACTGAATATGTAAATTCATTTAGGTATAATTGTCATTTTTATTATATTGACTTAGCCTACCCCTTGAGAAATGACCTTATTTGTTTAGATATGTCTTTGTGTGAGAAATGTTTTATAATTTTCTTCATATAGTCCTTTTTAATTGGATAGACTACCAATGTCTGCAATTGTAATGTCTGCAATTATTTTATTCATGATTTTCAATTGGTATTAAATTGGAGGTTTTTAATTTGCCCTTTTGCTGGTTTTTTTTAGTTGTATACCAAATTCATTGCTCTCCTCTTTCCTTCTTTTATTTACATATTTAGAGATAAATGTTTCTCATAATTACTGCTTTATTTGCATCTCACAAAATTTAGTGTTTTCTCATTTTTGTTCTCTCTACAGATATTATTGATTATTTTTATGATTTGTTCTTTGACCTCATTCTTTAATTAGATTATTTAGTTTCCAATTAATCTTTAATCTATGTTTCCACAGTCTTTTATTGAAAGCAGTTTTGCATTATGTTGTGAAAAAAGTACATTTAATATTTCTTCTTTCCTTTGTGAGACTTCTGTATGCTCATACATAGTCACTTTTTGGGAAGGTGCCATCTATAGCTGAGAAAAAGATGTACTCCTTTATATTCTCCAGAAGTCTAGCATATCTAACTTTTCTAAAAATTATTTTCTAAAATTTGGCACATATATATTTAATATTAATGTTAGTTCAATGTCCCTAGTGCCTTTTAGCAAGATATAGTTAGCCTGCTTACCTCTTTTAATCTGGTCTATTTTTGCCTTTACTTTGTCTCGTATCATGACTCCTACACCGTTTTTGTTTATTTGTTTTACTTGAAGCATGATAGATTCTCTTCCAACCCTTGATTTTAACTCTCTCTGTTTCAAATGTGTTTCCTAAACAACATTCTGGCTTCTAATTCTTCTAACTGCTTCCACTTTATGAGTAAATTAGTACTATTCACATTCTGTTATGATTATTAACTATTGATTTCCCTCCATTGTGGTTTCTTCCTCTCTCTCTCTTTTTATCCTGTCCCTCATCAAAAGTCTGTTTTGTTTCTGACCACTGCCTCCCTGTATCACCAAGGCACTGCTGGTGACTATGAATATGCTGGCATAGTTCTCAATCACAAAGTATAAAAGACTCTCCATATAGAAGGCAGGAGAAAAACATTTATTTAGACACCAGAAAACTGTATTCCAAAACCAGAAAGCAAAATCCATCACAGTGACCAAGAAGTGAATACACATTATCACTCAGGGGGCAAAGCCATTCCCAAGCCTTACCCCGCCCCGACACTCCTCTCCCCTTCATGCTAGGGCCTTCCCACAAACAAATAAACACTCAGAAGCCTAGTTGTTCCTATTTGCCTGTGTCCTTCCCAGCTCTGACTAGCCTGACCAGTTTCCTCTCAACTCTTCTCCACCTTTCCTGTTCCACCCACCACCCTTACGTGTGACTTAGACTCCTATGTGATTTAAGCCGGTCATATAGGCCTATTAATGAATGGAAAAGATTTTTCCATTTAAATAACCAACCCATCTTCCCTTTTATCAGTCTCATTTCCCTTGATCCCTAGCCTTGTTACTTCCCTGTTTGGTAAAATAGATTTCATAGATAATTGAATGTGTGTGTGTGTGTGTGTGTGTGTGTGTGTGTGTGTGTGTGTGTATTCTTCCTTTTTTGAACCAATTCTAATGAGTGAGGTTCAAATGTTGCCTGTCCCCCATTTTCCTCTTCACTGTTAAAGCTCCACACCTCTTTTATATGAGAAAAGTATCCTCATCCTTTCTCTCCATTTTCCAATTCTCCCAGTTCATTTCTCTTTGTTACCTAGTCTTTTCTTTTTTTGGATCAATCCAACTTAATCAACTCAATTCTTTGTCCTCTATGTAGAGTCCTTCAGCCTGCCTTTAAAATGATAAAAGTTCTTAGGAGTTTCATGTGGCATTTTCCCATATAGTAATGTAAATGCTTTTACTTTATTAAGGCCCTTATGATTTTTCTTTCATGTTTGCCTTTTAATTCTTCTCTTGAGTCTAGTATTTCAAAGTCAAATTTTCTATTAATCTCTGATCTTTTCATCAGGAATGATTTAAATGAAGTACTTTAATTAAATGTTCATTTTTTTTCCCTGAAGGGCTATTCTATGTTTTACTGTGTAAATTATTCTTGGTGTAATCTTAACTCCTTTACCTCCCAAAATACCTGCCACTCCTTATTGTGGTAGCTGCTATATTTTGTGTGATCCTGACCATAATATTTTAATATTATAATATTTTAATGGTTTCTTTCTGGCTACTTAAAATATTTCCTCTTTAACCTAGGAGCTCTTGAATTTGTTTATAATATTTCTAGAAGTTTTCATTTTGGAATCTCAGGAGGTGATCAGTAGGTTCTTTCAATTTCTTTATTATCCTCTCATTCTAGATAATTGGGACAATTTTCCTTTATATTTTTTTGAGCTATGATGTCTAGGCTCTTTTCTGACTGTTTTCTTGCAGTCAAATAATTCTTAATTTCTCCTTCATCAGTTCTCTAGGTTATTGTCCCTTGTGAATTAGTTCACATTTTCTTCTATGTTTTTTATTCTTTTGACTTTGTTTTATTTTTTCTTCATATCTCATGGAGTCATTAACTTCCTCTTGTTTTAATATAATTTTAAGGTAATTATTTTCTTCAGTGAACTTTTGTACCTTTTTTGGTATTTGGCCAATTCTTCTTTTTTAAAAAATCTTTCATTTGTTTTCAGTATTCTACAATCACTTCCATATATCTTAAATTTTTTTCCCTCCTTCCCCCTCTATACCCTTACCTCCACTCTCCCTCCCTGAGATAGCATACAATTTTATATAGGTTCTAAACATACATTCCTATTAAATACATTTCCACCTTAGTCATGTTTCATAGAAGAATTAAAATGAATGAGAGAAATCATAAAACAAACCAAAACATAATACAAAAGAAAATGATCTACTTCATTCTGTGATCAAATTCCATAGTTTCTTCCCAGCATGTGGAAGGCATTTTGCCTTAAGAGACCATTGGGAATTTTTTAAGTACTTACATTGCAATTAAGTATTAAGTCTACCAGAAAAATTCCTCACACTGTGTTTGTTGCTGTGTACAAAGTTTCCTGGTGCTGCTCCTTTCACTCAGCATCAGTTCACATAAGTCTTTCTAGGGCTCTCTGAAATCTTCCTGTTCATCCTTTCAATTTTGCTTTTTTTTTAAAAGAAATTATTTATTTTTAGTTTTCAACATTCATATCCACAATATTTTGAGTTCCAAATTTTCTCCCCATTTCTCCCCTCTGCCCACCCCAAGACAGTGTGCATTCTGATTACTCCTTACCTACTCTGCCCTCCCTTCTGTCACACCCCTCCCTTCTCTTATCCCCATCTCCTCTATTTTCTTTTAGGGCAAGATAGATTTCTATACCCCATTGTATATCTTATATATCTTATTTCCCAGTTGCATGTAAAAACAATTTTTAATATTCATTTTTAAAACCTTGAGTTCCAACTTCCCTCCCTTCCTCCTTCCCCACCCATCCCCACTGAGAAAGCAAGCAACTCAAGATAGGGTATACATATGTAGTGATGCAAAACACTTCCATAATAGTCATATTGTGAAAGACTAACTATATTTCCCTCCATCCTATCCTGCCCCCTATTTATTATATTATCTCTTTTGACCCTATCCCTCCTCAAAAGTGTTTGCTTCCAATTACCCCCACCTCCCATTTGCCCTATCTTCTACCATCCCTCCTTATTCTACCAAATGCCCCCCATCCTCTTCCCTCCTACTTTCCTATAGTGTAAGATAGATTTTCATACCTAGTTGAGTGTACAGTTATTCCCTCCTTGAACCAAATGTGATGAGAGTAAAGTTCACTCTATCTCTCACCTCCCTCCTCTTCCCCTCCATTGAAAAAACTTTTACTTGTCTCTTCTGTGTGAAAGATAATTTGTCTCATACTATTGCTCCCTTTCACCTCCCAATATATTCCTCTCTCACTCTTTAATCTTACTTTTTTAAAATATCATCCCTATTCAACTCACCCTGTGCCCTCTGTCTATAAGTATATAATCCCTCCAACTACCCTATGTAGTATGTAAACAGTTCAACTTTATTAAATCCCTTATGATTTTTTGTCTTTCTGGTTTACCTTTACATGCTTCTCTTGATTTTTGTATCTGAAAGTCAAATTTTCTACTCTGAAGTATTATACTCAGTTTTGCTGAGTAGGTGATTCTTGGTTTAAACCTAGTTCTTTTGACTTCTGGAATATCATATGCCAAGCCCTTTGATCCCTTAATGTAGAAGCTGCTAGATCTTGTGTTATCCTGATTGTATTTCCACAATACTCGAATTGTTTCTTAATGGCTGCTTGTAATATTTTCTCCTTGATCTGGAAATTCTGGAATCAGAATACAGTATTCCTAGATTTTCTTTTTCAGATTTCTTTCAGGAGATGATCATTGGATTTTTTCAATATTTATTTTATCCTCTGGTTCTACAATATCAGGGCAGTTTTCCTTGATAATTTCATGAAAGATGATGTCTAGGCTTTTTTTTGTCATCATGGCTTTCAAGTCCCATAATTTTTAAATTGTCTCTCCTGGATCTGCTTTCCTGGTCAGTTGTTTTTCCAGTGAGATATTTCACAATTGTCTTCAGTTTTTTCATTCTTTTGGTTTTGTTTGGTACTTTCTTGTTTTCTCATAAAGTCGTTAGCTTCCATCTGCTCCATTCTAATTTTTAAATAACTATGTTCTTCAGTGAACTTTTGAACCTCCTTTTCTGTTTGGCTAATTCTGCTTTTTAAAGCATTTTCCTCCTTGTTGGTTTTTTGGACCGCTTTTACCATTTGAGTTAGCCTATTTTTAAAGGTGTTATTTTCTTCAGTATTTTTTTGGATCTCCTTTAAGCAAGCTATTGACTTGCTTTTCATGATTTTCTTGCATCGCTCTCATTTCTCTTCTGAATTTTCCTCCACTTCTCTTACTTGATTTTCAAAATGTTTTTTGAGCTCTACCATGGCCTGAAAGCTTTGCAAATTATTTTGGAGTCTTTAGATGAAGAAGGCTTGACTTTGATGTCTTCCTCTAGTGGTATGTTTTGTTCATCCTAATCCGAAAGGATGGAGGAAAATACCTGTTCACCATAAAAGCGACCTTTTATAGTCTTTTTTCCCCCTTTTTTGGGCATTTTCCCAGTCAGTTCCTTGGCTTTTGGGTCCTTTGTCAAGTGGAGGGTGTACTCTGGGTACCTGTAAGTTCTCAATTCCTCCAAGGTGGCATAATCAGGGGAGAGGATTTTACTCCTCTCCTGGCTTGCACTCTTGTCTGGTCACAATCACAAGTACTCCCTTCTGTCTAGAATCTGCAAGTAGGTTTACCTCTCCAAACAGCTTCCAGCTCCACCCAGCCAGTGCTCCTCCCTACCCCAGGACCACCACTCAGGGCTGAGATCCACACCAGCACTTGATTCCCCCAGGGACTTTAGGCTGAGGGCTCCTAAAATGGATGCTGCTGCCTCAGCTACTGCTGTTGCCCTAGAGTGGGGGCTGAGGCTAGACCCTGATCCCTTCTTACCTGGGTGAAAGAGTTTTCTCACTGACCTTTGAAGCTGTCTTTGGTGTTTGTGGGGTGAAAAATCTCGTAATCACAGCTGCTACCTAGGATTTTGACTACTCCAGTCCTGTCCCTGTTGTGAGGGTGGCCAAGGCTGGGCCACACTGAGTTCCGAGCCTAGTGTGATAGACCTTTCCTGTTGACCTTTCAGACTCTCTTGGCCTGGAAATCTCTTTCACTCTGTCATTTTGTGGCTTCTGCTGCTCTCGAATTTTTAGTGTCATTTTTTACAAGCATTTTATGTGCTTTGGGGGTAGAGCTAAGAGCAGGTCTGTCTTCAATTCCACCATCTTGGCTCTGCCCCCTTTTATTTCATTTTTCATTATTTTCTTACATCACTCTCATTTGTCTTCCCAATTTTTGCTGTACTTCTCTTACTTGACATTCAAAATCCCTTTCTGAACTCTTCTGTGACCTTTTTCTTGGAGGCTTTGGATGTAGGAGCTTTGACTATGTTTTCTTCTATTTGTATATTTTGGTCTTCCTTATCACCAAAGTAAGATTCTATAGTTTGATTCTTTTTTCCGTTTTTTGCTCATTTCCCCAGCTATTTACTTGACTTTTGAGGTGTTTTTCAAGGTAGTTCTCTGCTTCCAGTGGGGCTGTACTATCAGTTGCTTGATCCCCACCCCCACAGTCTGTGGACCTAGAACTCCAGAAACAGTTGCTGCCACTAACCCTGCTGGTACTGTGGTAGTCATGGGTTATTTGCTCTTTCCTCCTTTCTGCTGCCCTGGAGCTGGAGCCTAGACCACTGTAACTCTCTCCTAAAGGTTGACAGGTTTTTTCCACTGAGTTTCCAATTTGTCCTCAGCATTTTGGTGTCATGAAGTCTGGAAACCACCACAGGTGCCAAAGATTCAGTCTCCCCAAGGCCTCCTCACATCCTGTTTGTGTTGATGTGGCCCACACTTGACTGTGCTCTGCTCCTAGCGCAGTGCAATAGATGCTTCCTGTCCACCTTCCAGGCTATGTTTTCAGATGGATATTTGCTTCACTTCATCATTCTGTGCATTCTGCCCTCCAGAATTTGTTTAGTCATTTTTACAGGTATTTGGCTTGACTTGGGGGGAGAGCTGTATCAATTCCCGCTTTTAAGGAGTTATTTTCATCAGTAAAGTTTTTATACCTCTTTTACCATTTAGCCAATTCTATTTTTAAGGTCTTATTTTCTGCAGTTTTTTTTTGTGCCTCTTTTAACAAACAATTATCTTTTCAAAAATTTCATACTTCGCTCTCATTTCTTTACTTAATTTTTCTTCCACCTTTCTTATTAGATTTTGAAGCTCATTTTTAGCTCTTCCAGAAATTTTTACTGGTATTTATCCAATTAATTTTTTTCTTTGAAACTTTGCTTGAAGCTTTTTTGAAATGGTTTTCTTTTGAGTTTGTGTCTTGATCTTCCTCGTCCCCACAATAGATTTTTATGACCAGTTTATTTGGTTGTTGTTGTTTGCTCATTTCCCTACTATTTCTTGATTTTGAACTTCATATTAAAGTTGGGCTTTGTTTTGTGGTTGTGGGTAGGTGGACACTGTTCAAAGTCTCAGGCTTTTTTTAAAGTGTGCTTTTCAGAGATAGTTGGGGGAGTTAGAAGTTTTCAGTGCTTTCATGTTGGAGTGATCCAGGGAGAGGTGTGATCACTGCTTTCCTAATCTACATCTGGTCCCTGTCCAGGAAGGGCTCCTTATTCCTTTCAGCTACAAACAATATTGCTCCTCAGTATCCTTGTTCCCCTAGGACTGAAAGCAATACTGTT
>JAQQSK010015979.1:0-10597 GCA_028658325.1 Potorous gilbertii | reverse complement strand
GGGAGTGGGGTGTCTCTATAACTCAGGCAGCAGAGACTGGGACAGCAGCAGACCCAGGCCCCTCAAGGAGACAGGAGCTCAGATTCATTACTGAATATCTCCACATAAACCCCCTGAGGGAAGTGAGCCCTGTGAGGTGGCCCTGCCACCAACTGAGATCCAGAACTTAAGCTCACATTGAATAGCAGCTGTGCCCGCCACTCAAAGCCCTGAGGCTGGGGAGCAGCATTGGAATCTCAGACCCCAAGCACTAGCTGGGTGGATCCAGGCGGGGGTGGAGGGGAATCTCAGAAGTCAAGTAACTGGCTGGGAAAATGCCCAGAAAAGGGAAAATAATAAGACCATAGAAGGGTATTTTCTGGTGACCAGACGTTTCCTCCTTTCCTTTCTGTTGAGGAAGAACAATGCTTTCCATCAGGGAAAGACATAAAAGTCAAGACGCCTGCATCCCAAGCATCTGAAACAGATATCCAATGGGCTCAGGACATGGAAGAGCCCAAAAAGGATTTTGAAAATAAAGTTAGACAGGTGGAGGAAAAACTGGGAATAAAAATGAGAGAGATACAAGAAAAACATGAAAAACAGGTCAATGTCCTATTAAAGGAGATCCAAAAAAATACTGAATCAAATAACACCTTGAAAAATAGGCTAACTCAATTGGCAAAGGAGGTTCAAAAAGCCAATGAGGAGAAGAATGCTTTAAAAAGCAGAATTAGCCAAATGGGAAAAGAGGTTCAAAAGATCACTGAAGAAAATAATTCTTTCAAAATTAGAATGGAACAGAGAGAGGCTAATGACTTCATGAAAAACCAAGAAATCACAAAACAAAGCCAGGGTGTCAGGCTGAGCTCCACTCCCGTCCCGTTTGCGACGGACCATTGGGATCGGTTTTTCAGGGCTCTCTGGAACAGATATCTCCTCCTCTCTGTTGCTGTGCGGCTGCCACTGCTGCAGAATTTGTTGGGAGCTCCTCGTTATACGTATTTTATGGGTTGTGGGTTCGAAGCTAGTATATTTGAATCTTTCTTCTCTGCCATCTTTGCTCCTCCCCGAAAATTTGACTTTCATTAACATAAACATGAAAGGGAAGCAGAAAAAATCAATCATAATGCTAAATTAGAACTTTTTACATTCCTACATGTGAATGCAGTATTTTTAACTTTTTAAAATTTAAATTAATTAATTAATTTGTTTATTCATAGTTTTTCAACATTCATTTCTACAGGATTTTGATCTCCAAATTTTCTTCCCGTCTTTCTTCTCCCCCGGAGACCAAGATGGCATTCATTTTGATTACACTTCTCCCAGTCTGCCCTCGCTTTTATCATCTGCCCGTTTATCTTCATTTGTTTTACTTTTACTTTCATGAAGGGCAAGTAAGATTTCTGTATACCCTTTACTGTATATCTCATTTCCCAGTTGCATGTAAAAACAACTTTTTTTAACATTTGTCTTTTTCAAATTTTATTTCAAAATTCTCCCCGTTCTTCCATCCCCACGCACCCCCATTGAGAATTCAAGCAATTCATTATAGTTTATACTGTGTAGTAATGCAAAACAGCTCAATAAAAGTCATGTTTTGAATGTCTAAGATATTTATTTTCATACTATCACCTCCCCCGGATTATTCTATTTTCTCCTTTAATCCTCTCCCTTTTCTAAATTATTTACCTCGACTACCCCTTATTCTAATTCTACCTTCCTGCTCTTGTGCCCCTTTCCCCTACTTTCCTATAGGGTTAGAAATCAAATTGGGCGTATATCTTACTATCTATTTAAGTCAAATCCTATGAGAGTAAGGTTCACTCATTCCTTCTAATGTCTCCCCACTTATCCTCCATGGTAAAATCTTTTTTTTCCTTCTTTTATGTGAAAATATTTACCCCATTCTTTCTTGCCCTTGCTCCTCCCAATGCGTTCCTCTCTCACCCCATATTTTGTTTTCAACATATCATCCTTTCATATTGAACTCTCCCTGTACCCTCCATCTACCTACGTATTTCCTCCAACTTCCCTAATACTTAGAACGGTCTCATGAACTACAACTATCATCTTCCCAAGTTGGATGTAAACAGTTCAATTTTAATAACTCTCTTATGATTTCTCTCTGTTGTTTACCTTTTCATGCTTCTCTCGATTCTTGTATTTGAAACTCAAATTTTTGATTCAACTCTGGTCTTTCCATCAAGAAGGACTGAAAGTCTTCTCTTTCATTGAAGTTCCATTTCTCCCCTGAAGAATTATACTCAGTTTTGTTGGGTAGGTGATTCTTTGTTTTAATTCTAGCGCCTCCGACCTCCAGAATATTATATTCCAAGCCCTTTGGTCCCTTCATACGGAAACTGCTAGATGTTGTATTGTGCTAATTGTATTTACACAATATTTGAATTGTTTCTTTCTGGCTATTTGTAATGTTGTGTCCTTGATCTGGGAACTCTGGAATTTGGTTGCAATTTCCGTAGGACTTTTTCTTTTGAGATCTCTCTCCAATGGAAATTGGCGGATTTTTTCCATTTCTCTTTTACCTAATGGCTTTAGAGTATCAAAGCAATTTGCCTTGATAATTTCATTAAAGATGATGTCTAGACTCCTTTTTTGATCATAGCTTTCAGCTAGGCCAATATTTTTTAAATTACCTCTCCACAATTTGTTTTCCAGGTCAGTGTTTTGTAGGTTTTCATACCAAAATGAGTGCGGATTTTATTCCTTCCTTTAGTCAAATGTGATGAGAGTAAACTTCATGTTTTTTTTTCTCTCAGCTCTCTTTTTCCCTCCATTAAGAAGACTCCTTCCTGCCTCATCTATGAGAGACACTTTATCCCATTCCATTTCTTAAAACATGAGTTAAATATATTTTCTTTCCAAGTAGGAATGTAAACAGCTCAACATTGGTAAGTCCCTTATGACTTCTCTTTGATGTTTACTTTTTCATGCTTCTTCTCTTTACTGTGTTTGAAAGCCAAATTTTCTTTGCAGCTCTGGTCTTTTCGTCAAGAATGCTTGAAAGGCCTCGATTTCATTGAAAGACCATTTTTTCCCCTGATGTATTATACTCAGTTTTGCTGGGTAGGAGGTTCTTGGTTTTAGTCCTAGTTCCTTTGACTTCTGGAATATCTTATTCCAAGCCCTTCGAAACCCTTACTGTAGAAGCTTCTCGGTCTTGTGTTTTCCTGATTGTATTTCCACAATGCTGGAATTGTTCCTTTCTAGTTGCTTGCAATATTTTCTCCTTGACCTGGGAAGTCTGGAATTTGCCCACAGGGTTCCTAGGAGTTTCTCTTTTTGGATCTTTTTCAGGCAGTGATCGGTGAATTCCTTGAACACGTATTTTGCCCTCTGGTTCTAGAATATCAGGGAAGTTTTCCTTGATAATTTCATGGTGGATGATATCTAGGCTCTTTTTTTTTTGATCAAGGCTTTCAGGTAATCCCCTAATTTTTAAATTGTCTCTCCTGGATCTATTTTCCATGTAAGTTATTTTTCCAAGTAGATATTTCACATTATCTTCCATTTTTTCCTTCTTTTGGTTTTATTTTGTGATTACTTGGTTTCTCAGAAAGTCATTAGCCTCCATTTGTCCCATTCTAATTTTTAGCGAACTATTTTGTTCAGGAATCTTATGAACCTCTTTTTCCATTTGGCTAATTCTTCTTTAGAAAGCATTCTTCTCCTCATTGGCTTTTTTAACCTTTTTTCCCAATTTAGTTAGCTTATTTTTCAAGGTGCTATTTTCTTCAGCATTTTTTGTGTCTCCTTTTGCAAGGTATTGGCCTGTTTTTCATGCTTTTCTTGCGTCTCTCTCATTTCTCTTCCCAGTTTTTCCTCCCCCTGTCTAACTTTCTTTTCAGAGTCTTTTTGAGCACTTTGATGGCCTGAGCCCATTGGATATCCATTTCACATGTTTGGGATACAGAGGTCTTGACTCCTATGTCTTTCCCTGATGGTAAGCATTGTTCTTCCTCATCATAATTTAAAGGAGCTAACATCTGTTCACCAAGGAAGTAACCTTTTTTGGTCTTATTTTTTTTTCCCTTTTCTGGGCATTTTCCCAGCCAGTTACTTGACTTCTGAGACTGCTCTCCACCGCTGTCTGGATCTGCCCAGCTAGTGCTTGGGGTCTGAGGTTCAAATGCTGTTCCCCAGCCTCAGGGTTTTCAGTGGCAGGCGTGGCTGCTGTTCCAGGTGAGTTTAAGTTCTGGTGCTCAAGTGGGGACAGGGCACCTCACCAGCTCAGTTCCCTCAGAGGATTTATGCGGAAACATTCAGTAATGGACCCCAGCTCCCGCCTGCTTTGGGAGCCTCTGGCCACCTGCTGGCTCTGCTGCTGCCTCCCGAGGTAGCCTGGGTTATGGAGACACCGCGCTCCCCTTTCAGCCAGCTCAGAAATCTCTCTCACTGTCCAGTAGCACCTGTGGATGGAGGACCTTCACGGTCGCTGGAGATTCCGTCCCTGAAGCCTGCTTTAATCTGCTTCTCTTGGTGCCACACGGCCAGGGAAAGGCTGGGCTCTGCTTCTGTCCGGTGCGCGATGGACATTTTTATTCAGTTTTTCAAGGCTCTCTGGAATGGAAATCTTCACTCTGTCGCTGCCTGGCTTCCATTACTCCAGAATTTGTTGGGAGTTCTTTTTACAGGAAATCCATGGGCTGTGGGTTCGGAGCTAGCATATATGAATCTTTCCACTCCTTCATCTTGTCTCCTCCTCCCAAATGTCTTAATAAGGACCCTGAGAGTGTCCTTGTATAACTCTTGCTAACCACCATGTGAACAATTGCCTTTTGTAAGTTCTCCATGAAATCATCTTTTTGTCAAGTGCGCATTTTGCATTTGAAAAACCTGGCCAGTCCATCAGAATTGCACTCTCTGAAGGATAGTTTCAATTTTTGGCAGTTCAGTCCCAGTATTGCTATCTTATTCTACCAGGTGATCTTCAGAACCTTCTTAAGAAAATTCAAAATGAAAGAACTCAATTTCCAGTCCTAGAACTGGCAAACAGTCCAGGTTTCACACTCATGCACCTATGGATTCAGCACACAACAGTTCTGTACATCTTCTATTTGGTAATCATTCTAATACCTCTTCTCTCCCATATGTTCCTTCAGAATCTCCAAAGCACTGAGGTAATTCTGGGAAAACATTTGTCAACCTCATTTGCAGTGTGTGCATCACTGACAAGTATACTATCAAGGTAAGTGAACTTGACCATAGCATTCAAAACTTTCCCGTTTGTCATAATTTTCGGTTCCACATTTGGACTGAAGGGTGTAGAAGTTTTCCAAACATGTAGAGAGATGAGAATACTGGAGAATAGGTGAAAGAATTTAAGAGTATATAGATTGGGATTTGGAAGGGTTAAAGGACAGGATCGGGGAGGAAATTTTGGAGGGGTGTGTGGATTCGGATTGGAAAGGTAGGAGATGGACAGCTGGAAAAGTGCATGGGATGGGGAAAGGAATGACTGGAGGGGAAAGGCCAGGAAATCAGAAGAGGTTAAAAACAGTCTGAGGAAAAAAAATAAAGAGCTAAAATAAGAGGGAAGGAAACTCAAAAATTGTAATTGGAACGTTGGATGTGAATGAAATAATTTAGTGACTTTCTTTGCACTGGCAAATAACTGAAAATTTCAAGAAACCCTATTAATTAGAAATGACTGGACAAGTTGTGGTATATGGTTATTATGGAGTACTACTACATTTTACAAAATAATGAACTCAGTGATCTTAGAAAGTCATGAAAAGATGTGGGCAAAATGGTGGATTGAAATGAGCAGAAACAAGAGAGCATTGTTTATAATACCAGAAAAAATTTCTTTAAGACTAATTTTGACGAACTGAGTCATTTTGACTATTAAAAATGCACAAATTAAAAATCGAGTGTGAATATAGCGGAAGAAAAGTTGCGGTTTGCTAGAGCTCTCCCTCCATAATCAACCAAATACCTGTAAAAATAATTCTGAACAAATTCTGGAGCAGAACCCATAGAATAATGGAGTGAAGTAAATATCTATCCCCAGACAGCCTGGAATTTGATGGTAATAGTCTATCACACCGGGTAAGGAGCAAGGCACATCCCACCTTGGGCCACGTCATCACAGACATGTCCAGAGCTAGTGTTAGTAGAGGAAACTGAATCACTGGCACGTATGACTATTTCCAAATGTCACAGAGGACAAATTGAGAGGTCAGTGGGAAAAAAAAAACAACCTGTGGAACTTGTGTAAGGAAATAGAGTGGTCCAGGACCAACCCCCTGCTGGCAGAGTGGGTAGTGTAATGGAAAGCACTTGTAGCCACGGCAGCAGCATGGGCAGTGGCAGTGGCTGTTTCTGGAGCTCTAGGCCCATAGACTGTGGGGTGATGGAGGGGCTGAGAGTATACCCCCAACACCAAAGAAAGCAGAAAATTGCCTTGACAACAACTACATAAGTCAAGTAAATGACTAGGTAAATAAGCAAAAGCAAGGAAAAACATCAGACTTTAGAATATTACTTTGGTGCCAGTGAAGACCACAACACACAATGATAAGGAAACAACAAATTAAAGTCAAGGCTCTTACATCCAAAATCTCTACAAAAATATGAATGAGTATCAAACTATGGAAGAGCTCAAAAATAATTTTTGAAAATAATATAAGAGAAATAGAAGAAAAACTGAGAAGAGAAATGAGAGTGAAACAGAAAAATCATTAAAAGAGTGAACTACTTGCTAAACGGGACCCCCAAAATGCTGAAAAAATAACATCCTCTTAAAAATATAGACAAACCCAAACTGAAAAAGAGATACAAAAAATGAGAGGAAGAATATCTTAAAAAGCAGAACTGACAAAATGAAAAAGGTGGTTCAGAAGATCGCTTAAGAAAGTAATTCCTTTAAAATTAGAATGGAGCAGATAGAAGTTAATGACTTTATGAAAAATCAAGAAATTATAACAATTACAAAACAAAACCAAAAGAATGAAAAAAATAACAGACAATGTAAAATATATCATTGGTAAAACAACTGATCTGGAAAATAGATCCAGCAGAGACAATTTTAAAATAATTGGATTACCTGAAAGTCATGATCAAAAGAAGAGCCTAGACATAACCTTTTAAGAAACAGCCCTGCTGTTACAGAACCAGAGGGTAAAATGCATAGTGAAAGATTGCATCAATCACCTCATGAAAAAAACAATCAGGATAACAGATCTAAGAGCTTCTGAACTGATGGATCATAAGGCTTGGAATACCATATTCCAGAGGTCAAAGGAGCTAGGATTACAGACAAGAATCACCTATACAACAAAACTGAGCATAATCCTTCAGGGAAAAAAATAGTCAGTGCAATAATTTTTTAAATTATCTTTCTGGATCTGTTTTCCAGATCAGTGTTTTTTCAAATGAGATATTTCCCAGTCTTCTATTTTTTCATTCTTTTGGTTCTGTTTTATAATATAAGTCAATAAATCATTGTTGTTGCAAAGACCAGAGCTAAATAGAAAATTTGTCTTCCAAATACAAGAATCAAGAGAAGCAGGAAAAGGTTAACAGGAAAGATAAATCATAAGAGGCTTGTTAAATTAAAACTTTTTACATTCCTACGTGGAAAGATGACATTTGTAACTTTATAAAACTTAACCTTTATTTATTTATTTTTTTGTTTTGAACTTTCATTTCCAAACGATTCTGAGTTCTGAATTCTTTTCCCATCTTCACCCTCTGCCCCTACTCCAAGATGGTTTGCATTCTGATTACCCTTCTCCCAGACTGAACTCCATTTTATCATCCTCTGCCTCTTAACCCTTTCCCCTTACTTTTTTGAAGGGCAAAATAGATGTCAATGCCTAATTGACTGTATATCTCATTTCCCAGTCGCATGTAAAAACAACTTTTGAGTATCGGTTTTTAAAATTTGAGTTCCAAATTCTTCTCCTTCTTTCCTCCCCACCCACTCCCATTGAGAAGGCAAGAAATTCAGCATAGGTTTTTTTTGTGTAGTTATGCAAAACGTATCAATAATAGTCATGTTGTGAAACACTAAGCTATTTCCCTCAATCCTATACCCCATCTTATCCCCAATTATTCAATTTTCTTCTTTGACCCAGTCCATTTTATAAAGTGACCACTTCTGACTACCCTGTCCCCCATCTGGCTTTCCTTCTATAATGTCCCTTTACCATGAACCTCTTCCCCCTACTTTCCTTTCCTATAGGATTACATATCCAATTGGGTGTGTATATTTAAACCAAATCCCATGAGAACAAGATTCATTAATTCCTCCTCACCTCTTCTCACTTTTCTTACATTGTAACAGCTTTTTCTAACTTCTTTTATGTGAGACAATTTATCCAATTCTACCTTGAACTTTGTCCACCCAATGAACTACTCTTCACCTCTTCACTTTTTCTAGGTATTATTATTTAATATTCAACTCACACTGTGTCCTCTATCTAATGTATGTATGTATATGTGTATGTATGTATGTATGTATGTATCTATATATATATATATATAAATGTATATATACCTATCTTCTGTTTGTCTGCCAGTCTATCTCTCTATATGTCACTCTGTTTATCTGTCTATCTCCTCCAACTATCCTAATAGTGAGAAAGGTCTTACGAGTTACAAATGTCAACTTTCCATTTAGGATGCAAACTGTTCAACTTTAATTAAACGCTTACGATTTCTCTTTGATGTTTACCTTTCCATACTTCTCTAGATTCTTGTACTTGAAAGTCACACTTTCAATTCAGCTGTGGTCTTTCCATCAAGAAGGGTTGAAAGTCTTCCATTACCTTGAAGTTTCATTTTCCCCTGAAGACTTATATTAAATTTTTCTGGGTAGGTTATTTTAATTCTGGCTCCTCAAATCTCCAGAATATTATATCCCTAGTCCTTTGATCCCTTAATATAGAAGCCGCTTGATCTTGTGTTAGCCTAATTGTTTTTCCACAATATTCAAATTATTTCTGTCTGGGTGCTTTCAATATTTTCTCCTTGTCCATGGAACTCTGGAATTTGTCTACAATATTCCTAGGAGTTTCTCTTTTGGGGACACTTTCGAGTTGTAATTGACGGGCTATGTTCATTTCTATTTTACCTTATGACTCCAGAATCAAGACAATTTTCCTTGATAATTTCTTGAAAGATGATATCTAGCCTCTGTTTTTAATCATGGCTTTCAGGAAGTACAATAACTATTCTAATTATCTCACTGGATCTGTTTTCCAGGTCAGTGTTCTTTTCAAATGAGATATTTCACATTCTTTTCCATTTTTTTCATTCTTTTTGTTCTATTATATAATTTCTTAATTTCACATGAAGTCATTAGCTTCTATTAGCTCCATTCTAATTTTTAAGGAACGATTTTCTTTAGTGAGCTTTTGGACATCCTTTTCCATCCGACCAATACTACTTTTTTAATACATTCGTCTCCTCAGTTCCTTTTTAGAGTTCTTTAATCATTTGAGTTAGTTCATTTTTCAAGGTTTTTTACTTCAGTGCTTTGTGTTTTCGCCTTCAGCAAGCTGTTGACTTGATTTTTTTTAATTTTCTTGTAGTACTATCATTTCTCTTCGTATTTTTTCTCTAATTTTCTTACTTGGTTTTCATAATCCTTTTTTTTGTAATCGTTTTTCCTCCATGAGTTGTGACCAATTTATATTCCTCTTCAGGTTTTTGATGCAGGAGCTTTGACTTTGCTCTCCTCCTTGCTTGCATGTCCAGAAATTCTTTATCACCAAAGTAAGAGTCCATAGTCTGATGTCTTTCATAATGTTTACTCAGCTGCAGAGCCAAACACTAGACTTTCTTTTTCCCTAGGTAAGATGCTGCTTCCAGTGGGAGTGGAGATGTGGAGTGGGTGTACTGTACTCAGCTACAAGGATTTTGTGTCAGTCACTTCCTCTTCCCTGATATGTGGGCCCAGAGCTCCAGAAGCAGCTTCTGCTGCTGATGTTGATGATATCGGGGCAACCACTGCTGCTACCACCACAGGATCTCACCAGACTTCTTGCTCCTCCTCCAACCAGGTCACACAGAGTTTTACCACTGACCTTTCCTGCCTTTTGGGTTGAGTTGTCTATTGCCAGAGTTGCCAATAAATCAGTCCCTTGAATCCTGCTGCAGCTAGTCTGTGCTGGTGTGGCCGATGCAAGACTGGGCTCTGCTCTCAACCTGATCTGAAAGACCCTTCTGTCAATAATTCAGGTTGCCTTGTGCTGGGAATTTCTTTTTTGTTCTGTCATTTTCTGGGTTTTTTAACTCTAGAATTTGTTTATCAGGTACTTGGGGTAATGGCTGAGGGAAATCCTTGCTTTGATTCCACCTTATTGGTTTCTTCCACCTAATATTAGCAACCCTTAAGAATTTTCTTAATATTAGGGTAGATTTCAATTTCGATGTTGTGGGCCAAGATGGCGGAGTAGAAAGACTCACCTATGCTAGGTCCCAACCCACAGCCCATAGATTTCCTGTAAAAAGAACTCCTGACAAATTCTAGAACAGTGGAAGCCGCGCAGAAACACAGTGAAGGAGATGTCCGTTGCAGAGAGCCCTGAAAAACCGACCCCAGGGGTCCATCGAGCCCCAGACGGGAGCAGAGCCCTGCCTGGAGGAG
>JAQQSK010015978.1:0-10597 GCA_028658325.1 Potorous gilbertii | reverse complement strand
TTCTTGCTACTAGGAAATAAGAAATACAGGTAATGGGGAATGGAAAGTTATCTGGCCCTACAGGACAAAAGAGAAGATGGGGTAAGGGAAGGGAGGGAGGATAGAAGAGAGGGCAGATTGGTGATATGGGTAATTAAAATGTTCAGTGTATTGGGTAGGGGGAAGGGGACAAACGGGGAGGAAATTTTGGAACCCAAAATCTTGTGAAAGTGAATGTAAAAAATTAAATAAATTTATTTTAAAAATAAATAAATAAATAAAAGTAAAATAAAATATTATAGATTCAATCCAGTATTATTGGGTCCACATTATTTTTTCCTTGCAATACGAGAAATGAGGGACAGTTAGGTGGTGCAGATATAGAGCACCAGTGCAGGAGTCAGGAGAACCTGAGTTCAAATCTTACCTCAGACACTTGATATGACTCACTAACTATGTGACCTTTTGCAAGTCATTTAACCTCAATTGCCTTATCCTGGGTCGTCTCCAGTCATCCTGATGAATATTTGGTCACTGAATTCAAATGGCTCTGGAGAAGTGAGGCTGGAGATCTGCATAGCCCTCTTTCACTCAAAACAAAGTCAAGTGCAAATCATGTCATTATTTCTCTGATGGCATGGTCTTTTTTGGTAATGAAGGATGAACACACATGCAAGAAATAAGGAAATAAATTAATTAAATGAGGAAAGAAATCCATGATGTCAAATAACAAAAAAAATTACTGAATGTGATCAATAAAATGGAAAAAATGCAGTCCATACACCTATTCTCAAATCTTAATGTTATCCTTATGTCTATGCCTTCAGTAAATCATTTCTCTGAATTCTAATGCCCTTAAACTAGGGCCTTATTTTCCCTGTGTTTTAATGGAAAGGACAGAATATTATGATCTCTAAGATTTGTTCCATTTTTAACATTATTTGATTCTAAGAAATATAGTCTATGGTATATTCATTATGGAAAATAGTTTAAAACTATGTCTCCAAAGGCATGAAGTGGTGCATACTCCTTCACCCAGAAATAACACTATCATGCCTATATGGAAAATAAATCAAAGAAGAAAAGAAAGTGTTCATCTTACACAAAAGTATTTACATAAGCAGTTATATTTGTCATGGAAAAGAGCTGGAAATGAAGGGGTCCCCAACAAATGGGTAACAGCTGAACAAATTATAGTATATTTATATAAAAAATACTGGGCAGTTAGAAATTATAAAAGGAATGATTTTAGAGAAACTTAGGAAGACTTGTATGAGTACACACACATAAATACATAGACATATACGCATATGCATGTGTATATGTGCACATATGTTTATGTGTAGACATATATATATGTATACACACACATATTTGTGTGTCTGTGTATCATAACATAATAAAGAAAGGGCAAGAAAGGGCAGCCTGAACACTGCTCAACACAACGATCAACCAGTCAATAGTTCCAGAGGGCTGATGGTGAAGCCCCTTGTCAGAGAGATAATTCACCAAAGATGCAGAGTTACAGACACACTATCAAGCATGGCCAAAGCATGGTTCTGTTTTGTTTGCCTATGCTTATTTGTTACAAGGGCTTTGCTTTACTTTTTTTCTTCTCCAAAGTGGGGAAATGGAGAGAGAAGGTAAATGGGGACAGCTGGGGAGAAAGAGAGGGAGAGAGACAGGGAGAGAGAGAGAAATAGAGAAACACAGGATGGAGGAGAGAAAGGGAGGGAAGAGAAGGAAGGAGAAAGGGAAGGAGGCATGAGAGGAAAGGAAAGAGATGGAAGGAAGGAAGGGAGCAAGGAAGGGAGGGAGGAAAGAGAGAAAAAGGAAAGAATTTGTCATTCTCAGCTCCTTGATTTCACATGCACCCACATCTAATCTGTTACCAAGGTCTGACAATTTTGCCTTTGCAATGTCTCTTGAGTATGCCCCTTTCTCTCCTTTGATAGTTCTCTAGTGCAGGCCCTTGTCACCTCATGCCTGGATCATTGCAATAGCTTGTTGGTTTATCGTGACAGACCTTCAAATCTCTCCTCCTTTAATTCATTTTCCATTCAGCTACTCAAGTGATATTCTTAATGGAAATTTTCCTAAAGGTCAAATCATGCTACTGCCCCGCTTCCACACACAGTAAATACATTACAGTAGCTTCTTCTTGCCCTCAGAATAAAATAAAATAGATGGATTTGTTTTTCAAAGCCCTTCATAATGTAGCTCCCCTTCCAAGACTTTTTCATTTTTTTAATGTTATTCCTTGCAACATTCTCAAATCCAGTGATACTTGTATTCCTTTGATTTTGTATAAAGGAATGAGATACTCCCTCTCTCAACTATGGACAGTTTCCCTTATGTGGAAAGTTCTCCCTCTTCATCTCTTCCTACTGACATCCCTATCTTCCTTCAAGTCACAACTAAATCCCTATCTTCTATAGGAAACCTTTGCAACTCTTTTTATTGCTTATTCTTTCCTTCTTTAATTGTTTCCTATTTGTACTATATCAAACTTGATTGAGCATAACCACTTGTGGGTTTCTCCCATGAATTATGAGCTCCATACTAAAAGGAATGTCTTTTGCCTCTCCTTTTATATCTCCGCTGTATCTCATGGAGTCTCACACAAAGTGGGAGCTCAAAAATTGCTTATTGAATAATCCAAAGCCAAACTTCTTCAAAAACAAATTGTTACAATAAACAGTGGTCTGATAGGATAATGATATTAATATGAATGCAGTAGTTTACATTTGTTTAAGCATTTTATATATGTTTAGATGTTTGATTTTCACAATAACCCTGTGAAATAGGAGCCATTATTGTATCTTATAGGAGAGAAAAATGAGGAACAGGGAGATTAAATGACTTGTCCAAGGCCACAGAGTTAAGTACATACAGGAAGCAAGATTTAAACTGAGATCTGACTCCAAACTCTGAACTCTATCTGCTGCCCCACCTAGAAGTCAACCAACTACAAATATCTGATAGAGAAGAATACTCTATTAATAATAGAATTAGTCAGATAACACATAGATATAGATATACACATATGTGTATGTATGCACACATGTACATGTGTCTATGTATGTGCACACATGTAAACATACATGTATAAATGTGTGTCCATATATTTGTGTGTGTATACACTACTTGTAGTCAAGACAAAGAGAAATGGTCTATGTGACATTAGCAAAACCACATGTGAGTTACTCATGGGTAGATGTTAACATCAAGGGTATTATTAATGTGGTGCTCTTCCCCTTTCCCCTGCCAAGGATCTATTCTGCTGAATATTTACGTAAATGAAGGTATAGATTGCATAGTTAGTAATCTGGCAGATTGTGGAAATCAGGAAAGAACAGCTTGTGTGACAAAATTAGGATATTAAATACAATTGACAGAATGATGAGCTAAGTCTTATAAAATATGATTTCATGGAGTTTAATTTAAAATGCTATAGTTGACTTAAAAATTATTTTATATACATGATTGAAGACGCATAATTAGACAAGAAGTAGTTCTTGAATGTGCGAGTAGTGATGTCTCAGAGTTTTAGTGTATCACAAGACCCCTATGAGTCAAGAATTAGTCATGGCAGCTGAAAATGTTATTGTCCTTGTAAGGGAGTTGGTATTTTTTAGCCCTATTCACAAAAAAATAAAATATGGGCCAGATAAACAAAGGTTTAAATTAGCTAATAAATATAGCTATGACAGGTGATTATTTTATAAGGTATAAATTAGTTCATTGAATAAACGGGAAGGAAGCAATACTTTAGGTTAGAGAATGAAAGACCATGCATCTGAGAAAATCTTTAAAAGTGATTTCACTGAGTCTAGGAAACAGAATCAAAAAGAAGTCTATCTCCTAACAAAATGTGTAGATAACACATGGAACTGGAGACAGGGTAGTTGTATGAAACAACATGGAAGTGGGGTACCAGAATCACAAACATACCCAATGTACAAAAAAAAAATGGAGACAGGATTATAAGTCCAATTGGGAACAACATATATTAAGACAGCAACAGTGCTTCCTTAACCTCTGTGAGTCTAGATCTCAAGTATTTAAGTCCTTATCCTATATCTTGTTCCTCCATTAGTCTGAAGCCTTTTCCTTTGGACCAGAGAAATGTCTGTGTACTCCTTATTTATTTTAAATGCTTACTTTGTCTTTATCAGTAGTTTTAATCATTGTCATTCGCTAATTTTGGTGTAACTATAGGAGATACAGTTAGGAAGAATTATCTGAGGGGAAAACATGGCCAGATAAGATATATAAAATTGTAACAGTGAGATATCTCACCAGAAGTGTTTTCTCTTACTAGAGACTCAGAGTAATCAAAACTATAAAGAAAAAGTCATATCTTTTAATGTGAAATTTCCATAATAATTTATAGTAGGAAACTCATTTGGACAGTAAGTAATAGAATTAGAAACAAATATAAATGGTTCAATAATCTTGAACATGACTCCATCCCTTTAATACTGCTATACTAAACTAGTCAATACTTCAAGATGCAAGATTTCTCAAAAAGTAAATGCTATAGTCTCAGTGCATCAGCAAAATCTGCCCCCCACACATAAAATACATACATACATACACACATATATATGCATACATACTCACATATATAATTCCTATTGCGTTCCTATGGACACACATATACATGCATACATACATATACACATATATTTGTATATATGTATATATATATATATATATATATATATATTTCTATATAGCATGGTTTATAAAGACCATCACCAATCTGAAGTGTGTTCCTAGAAAATCAATAAAAATTATAAGAAAACATTCAGTTCTGAGTTAACTAAAATAACTGAAACACTTAGCTTCTCTTTAAGAATTTGAATGACTTTTACATAGAAAACTGTATTGTACTGGTTTTTCTTAGTCCAAAAGGTAAGCATAAGGGACACTACGTGAGAATAGCAGGTTTGGGATGGATGAAACAAAATGTTTCTTAATAGTTTGAACCATCTCAGAGTTGAAAGGGCTGCCTTGGACTGTAACAAGCCCTTGTCTCTAATGACTTCAAGCAAAACCAAAATTATTAGTTGCCTTGCATATTGTAAAATAATTTCTGACCAAGGCACGGGTTGGTCTACATGTCTTGAAAAGCCCTTTCTACTTCTAAGACTGTAGAGTCTCTGAAGGAAGCAAGCTTGATGCCTCCATGGAAGCATACACTATTCATGTTTGCAATTGGAATGATAAAAACCTAATTCCTCAACTCCTTTACAGCTTGTTATACAAAAAATAGGTTATTCTGAGAAGCAGTAATCAGTTCCATTTTTTTCAGAAAATTGTAATTTATAGATGTTAGTGATATTTTAGAGTTTCATTTATATGCTGCCTGTATTCATCTTCCCGAAAATGAAATTACAGGAAGCTGACCCAAGCTTTTAGGTTATGTGTTACATGAGTGCACATACTCTCATCTTGTTGACAATTTTTCTGCTGTATGGAGTGTGTATCTTTCACTCTGTTTCGCCCTTGGTATCTGAGCTTCTTAGTGCTTTCCCCCACCCTCCTCCTTTTACTTTCCATCCTAATTTCTTCCAACCATTTCTGACCTTTAGTACTTAAAATCCTGACTGTTCTTTAATGGGCACTTGCTCTTCAAATGATCATGTATAGTTGCCAGATCAATCTTTCTTAAACATCATTTTGAATGAATCGATGTCTTAATCAAATATTAAAGGATTCCAAATTTTAAGTTATCTAAACTGTGGTTCATAGCCCCCTCCATCCTGGGTTACAACTCATCTTTTCAGCCTCAATTTTTAGTTGTTTCCTTATCTGAAACATATTAGGAGATACCCTTCCTGGATTCAAAAATCTGTTTTCCTTGAACATGTTTTTCTACTGGTGTAGAGTCCTCTCCTTATTTCTATTCTCCTGCATAAATCCCCCTCATTCATAAATTCCTTAGATAAATGCAATATTTTCCAAGCAACTCTAATCCTATTGCTTGAAAGTGACGACTCCACATTCTAAACATTTTTGTGTTCATTTCTTTGTACGATTCGCATAATACTTCAATAATATTAATGTTGAGGATAATGTTGCTGATGAGGATTAAGATAAATGGTATTTAATGGAATAATTTCAATACTGAAAGTAGCTTTAGAGGCCATCTACTCCAAAAAAGACCACTTTGGAAGCCACAATATAATGTATCTCATACCTGTTCATCTATCCTAGGTGTAGAGACTCCTTGATATTAACCATTTGCAAGGCATGAGAGACTTCTGCAGAAAGTAGAATAGAAATTGAAAGTCCAATATACCTTTTCTTCAGATATACATGACACCTTCACAAAAATGACCATATATTAGTACATAAAAATGACACAAATATAAAAAAGTATCAGTGGACCTTATTGCACAAAATACAATAAAAATTACATTACATAAAGGACCTTGGAAACATAGATTTACAATTAATTGGAAATTCAAGGCATCTCATTCAAACTTCAAAATAAAAAACCCCTCAATTTGCTGATTTGTCCCCTTGATAATAAGCCTAAATTATTTCCTTATTGC
Source organism: Potorous gilbertii (assembly GCA_028658325.1). Classification (NCBI taxonomy): domain Eukaryota; kingdom Metazoa; phylum Chordata; class Mammalia; order Diprotodontia; family Potoroidae; genus Potorous; species Potorous gilbertii. The sequence continues at coordinate 4,052 of JAQQSK010015978.1, read as the reverse complement.
TCCTTTCTATTGCTCTGGATTCTGCCCTCTGGGGAGGAAAAAAGAACAGAACAAAAAGAAAGCTCATGTAATGTTTACTTGCTTAATGTGGCATTGAAAGTTTGCAATGTGTATTACATATATTTTCTAATTTAAGGCTCTACAAATCTGTGAGTTATGTAATGTAGTTATCATCGCTCCCATTTTCTTATTGTTCCACTTTCCTTCTTATTTTCTTTACATTTTATTGATTCTTTCAAAATTGGAGGCTTCCCTTTTTCTCTAACATTGAAACTTCTAACAACAAAAAAGTGAATCAAAACCAACTGATGCATTGGGAATGTCTGGCAGCATAGGTGGAGTGGTGGTCCCATAGTCTCCCACTCCAACAAATGAAAAGAGGTATCACACCCAATTCAAAAATGAAAATTTAAAGATTAAGAAAGGATAAATGATTGACACGTAGTGATGTAGTTAATAGGAATCAGAAGTAGAATTAAGCCTAGGTCTTTCCTAAATTCAGATCTACTACACTACTTACTAGTAGTGTCATACTGTATTATTTGTTCTGCTTGCTCTTGTAGACACATATCTCTTGGACTAACGAGCAACCTTCCAAGGGCAGGGACTGCAGCTAATTTGCCTTCCTGCCCTTCCAACCACCACCCACCCCTGTGAATCTCATAGGATTTTCACAGAACTAATTTATTAAGGCTTATTGAAAAGAACTATACAGACCTTGATGTTCAATAAATATTTATTTAATTGAATCGATTTATTTTTAAATCCCAGCATCATTTATTCCTCTTTTGTTGTGTTTGCTGTTCATTTCATGCTCTTTCAAAAGCCCAACCAATTAAAGGCTTTAATGTGGCAAAAATGAAATATTGTTTTTGAGTTGAATATAAGCTGCAAACAGATGAATTTTAATATTATACACTGCAGTTTAGTATGGCTCATTAAATTAGACTCATTATCATGCTGCAATCACATAATTTACCATTTTCTAGTCTTCAGACAATGAGCCAGATGTCTTCCCTTTTTCTCAGAAGTTGCTTTGTCTTAAGCCAGTATGTAGCTAGGGTCAACCAAAGCTTTCCCAATAAAATTATCCTTTTCCTTTCCATCAACAATGGGAGTTGTTCATATGAAATTAGAGCACAATAGCTAGGATAAGATTTGGAGGTTACAATCAGATGACAAATATTGGCATAATTTTGTCAACATGTTAAAATGTGTGTAAAGCCTCACAAGCTTTTAAGAGCGCAGCCAACATTTTAGATTCTTCGTTATTCAAATTTCACCCACACCCAAGTAAAAAAGTCAATGTGGAGTTAATTATTAAAAAAAAAAACTGTTTTGATAGTCATGCTCCATTGGATGTGTCTGAGAATATATTTCGTATTATCAGCAACAATGGTCGCAAAATGCTGATACCCAAGCTCCTGCCCTCCTCTGACCATGGCTAGGCTATTATTTTATTTTATTTAAATAATGTACAATTTTTAAAATCAGAATTACATTTCTATGTAGTCTTTCCATGACAGGAACATTCTAAATATAACATTGCATGTTGTCCCATTATCACATATGGATTGGCATCTGCTTGTAATATTTTAATTACACTTACAACTCAGTCATCTAGAATTTTTTCTTCTAGATCATTTTAAACTCTGCTATTTCAATACAGTTCTATCATATAGATCTTCTGATGGGAAATAGATCTGATGCACATATGGAGGATGCAGTAGATAGAATATAAGATGTGGAATTCAGAAAACCTGAGTTCAAATACTGCTTCAAATATTAATTAGCTGTGTTCCTCATGATTCTTTTCTGATCCACTTTTCATTTCATTCCTTCGTTACTGAACTCATTATGGGGTGTTCATGGAGGAATAGTACCTCTATTGTAAGGGCTTGACAAATCCTTTTAGGGTTCTTCATCCACCTTTGGTGTCCACCTCTCACTGAATCCTCACCCGTGGCTCCAAGAAGCTGGAGCATGAGCAGAGGCTATACCACAATAAAGCTGTCTTGGAAGACTGGCTAAAACAGATTGAGAGAAGCTGATGGGCCTTAATCCTGTCAGTGAGTTAGGGATATGTGTACACAAGCATATGAATACTTTCCAGGGGATTAGGTGGGTGAGAAAATTGGTTCCAATGAACCTGATGGTTGCTGAAGCAGGGCTTAGAAATTGGTCAGACATTGAAGATGCCAAGGTCATCCACTGAATCCTGGGCTATCATCAGTGGTCTTAGCGCTTGTCTTGTCACTGGACTTTAATGACTCAGGAAGAGTGAGGTTGATTACGTTGTTCAAATCTGACTCACTTAAATACAATTCACATGCAAGACATCACCTGTGATATCATTGGTTTTCTTCAGAAATGAAGGGCAAAAAATAATGAACTCAAAAATTATCTACTTTCACCATTAGATTTAGTTGTTTATTGGGTTCTTTTAAACAAAAAAAGTGATTATTTAAAGTCCTCTTTGCTTACTCATGGCTCCCTCAATGATGTCACTTTCTTCAAATCCCTATTCATATTTGTGATGCTCTTTTTCATTTCAATCTAAATAAAAGGAGCTAATATTATAATCCAAAATTCCTTTGCTCACTGCTAGAGGAAATGTCATGAGCCTCTCTCTCTCTCTCTCTCTCTCTCTCTCTCTCTCTCTCCCCCCCCCCTCTATCCCCACCCCCCAGAACTTGTTATAAGGTAACTGCAGGTCAAAATGAGGAGAGACAAATAGAAGAAAGAAAAAGAAAGACAGAAATAAAGAAAGAGAGAGAGAAGGAAGGAAGGAAGGAAGGAAGGAAGGAAGGAAGGAAGGAAGAAGCAAAAATACAGGGACACAAAGAGGATATGTTAAAGAAGGGAAGGTATGTAATAGAAAAGCACACACATATATACAAACATTCATATATGACATGTACATTTACATACAGTGTCTCAAATGTCTTACTACAGTTTTACTTTACTTTACTTTTACTATTTACTAAGTTTTAACAGATGATAGGGATAGATAAAGATAACAGAAAGACAGATTCAGAAGTAGAAAGACAGATGGGCATACAGAGATAGAGACCAGGGAAGGAGAAATAGAGAGATACAATCAGAGAGGCACAGAGAGAGACAGACAGACAGACAGAGACAGAGACAGAAAGACAGAGATAGAAAGAGATAGAGAAAGAAAAACAGAAACAGATTTTAAAGAGCCAGGCATGCCTAGTGAATAAACGGTTAAATTACTGATCTTCAAGTCAGAAAGTTGAAGGTTCAAATCTTAGTTCTCATTCTTTGTGGCCCAGGGCAAATCATTTAATCTCCATGTGCCTCAATTATTTCCCTAAGAATCAGATACCAATCACCGACGACAATCTGCATCAGAAGGGAAAATTCCTACACTGAGAGTTTCTAAAAATTGGTTTGACATTTATTTGAAAAAAAAAATAAGAAAGAATCCATTAAAAATGTCAGACTCCCTAATCTTCTACATTATTTTATGAGAAATATGAACCACATACTTAAATGATAAATTATAGATGACAAAATCTCATAGCCAATAGTCTCTTTTATTTTTTTCCCAATTTTTCTAAGATTATAGGCTTTTGTTTTGCTTTCCTATGTATACAAATCTTCATTCCTTATGTTAAGAAGTATACTGAAGCAAACTTTAGTATATCTGAAAGGCAAAATATTGTTTCCCTAAACAAATGATCATGATATGAAGGCCACACCAAAAGCAACCACTCAATAGTTAATGTTCTTTATTGACTCCAATTTTTCCAAAGGACTGGAAGTAAGAATATATTTTCTTTTTTCTTTTAATTAATTAATTAATTTTTTAATAAATTTATTTATTTAACGTTTTACATTCATTTTCACAAGACCTTGGGTTCAAAAATTTTCTCCCCATTTGTCCCCTCCCCCCTCCCCAATACACTGGACATTCTAATTACCCATATCAACAATCTGCCCTTTCTTCTTTCATCCCTCCCTTCCCTCACCCCATCTTCTCTTTTGTCCTGTCGGGACAGATAACTTTCTATTCCCCATTACCTGTA
>JAQQSK010015977.1:0-10597 GCA_028658325.1 Potorous gilbertii | reverse complement strand
AAACCTTAGAAGTCATCTGGTCCAACCCCATTATTTTACAGTTGAGGAAGCTGAAGGCCACCAGAAGTGGCAAGTGGCAGGGGGGTGGGAGGGCGTGGGGGGGGGAAGGGCTGAAAATCAAGTCAAGTTCCTTGGATTCCAAATTCAAGGCTCTTTTTATTGTATCATAGTGTCTCTAATATTGTGAAGAGGCATAGAAGAGTAGTGGATATCATAGTAGTCCTAGAGTCAGAAAAGTTTAATTCCTCAATGTGGCAGTTCATCACTCTGAGCCTCAGTTTCCTAACTATAAAATGAGAATAAGAACATCTGTACTAACAACTTCACAAGACTGTTATAAGACTCAAATGAGATCATGTCTATTGCTACATAAATTGGATGGAATATTATTCTGTGATAAGAAAATAATGAAAGAGATGGTTTCAGAAAAACCTAGGAAGACCTATATGAACTGATGTAAAATCTAGTGTGCAGAACCAAGAGAACGTTGTGTACAGTAATAGAAATATTGTACAATAATCAACTGGGAAAGAGAAAGACGTAGCTATTCTTTTGGGGGGGGGAACAAAGAGAAAATATATTATGTACAGATGAATCCCTAAAAGAAGAAACTGGAATCATGCTATCAAACAAACCAAAAATGAAAATTATATCAAGAGAAAGAAAGTACAAATGTACATTATGCTTAATGGAGACACAGGTGATAATCCAATATAAATGCTAAGAAAAGGTGTTCAGATGGCATAGCATATAAATTCATAAATATGAAAAGTATAACTGAATTTCAAATAGTCATAGATCATAAAACAATAATTGTAGAAAGTCTTACTGTCCCTTTCTTAGAGCTAAATAAATATAATAGAAAGAAAAGGAAAAGGAAAATATAAAACTAAATACACTTTGGATAATTTGGAGCTGAAAGACTTAGGTATCCCAAACCTTCTGAATGCAAACATGGTATCTTTATTAAAATAGATCATATCCTAGGGGCAGAAAAATTATTAATAAGGTTTTTAAAAGAAATAAACTACCATCCTTTACAAACTGCAAATATAGCACTCAAAAAAGTAATTAAATAGGAAATACAAGCAAAAGATATAGAACTAAATTGAGACTTAATGATATCATAGATGAGTAGGTGAAAAGCAAACCATAGAATAATGATGAGACATAAAATTAGGGACATGCATCAAAAGTAGTGCTCAGAGGAAAACTATCTCTCTGAAGGAATATATGAACAGAACAGGAAGAAGATTAACGAGTTGATTGTACAATTTAAAAATTAGAAAATCAACAAATAAGACTTAGCTATTCTGATCAATGCAATGATCCAAGATAGCTAATGTTCATCTTCTGGAAGAAGTTTTTGATCACAAAAATCTCAGAATCATAGTGTTAGATGACCTCAACATCCATTTAGTCCCACCTGTGACTGAATTACAATTCCATCAATATCATATACTTGACAAATGGTCACCTATGCTCTAATTAAAAGATCTCTAGGAAGGGGGAACCTAGAATTTCCCAGGTTTCACTTTAGCATATCTCTAATTGTTAGATTTTCCCAAACTGGCCCATTAATTCTCTGTGTGGCCTTACATTTGTGGATATCAGTTTCTTCTTCTTTCAAATGAGAAAGGAGGAAATAGCATCGAAGGGTAATAGTTGTCACTGAATTCTTGGACAAAGAAATCAGTTCTTTCTCTCAGCAATCAAGTATCACTCAGCTGAAGTGAATTATTTCCTTCTAACTGCTAGAGCCAGAGCAGTTTTGAAACTCTCCTGCACTCTTCTCATTTCTCCTCCTTAAGCTCCTATGTCAGCTTTTTCTACCTTCCAGTTCTTCTTACTGGTTCTTACACATTAAATGGGAGCCTCCTGACTCTCAGAGATTCATGTTTCACTTACAAATTCACAGTTCCCAAACTTTTCCTATCAAATCAATAGTCCTTTAAAAATATCATATCTCAGTCTCCAAATGTTTATTGATTTCTTTTGTTTTTTTATTGTTGTTGAAGTTTTACCCTCAGTGAACAAAAAATGTTACTTATAAATGAATTGAATGCTTGTAGCTTTCAAGGCTTCACCATGAGCATCTGTTACTTATACACCACCTTGAAATTGTGTTCCTGTACTTTCATTTATCTAGTTTTTAAATGAATGAAAAGAGCTTTCCCTGCCTACTTAAGCATTAAACTGTTCTTAACAAGTGAGGCATCATCTTACATCATTCACAAAGGGATCTGAATCTTTACATCATATACCACAGGGGTTTTTTGTCCAAATCTTATTTAAAAGATACATGTATACACAATACATATATGTAGTATATGTGTATATGTATGTATATAATATGTGTGTATATGTACATTTGTGTGGCATATTTTATATTATACATATAAGTAGAGTATTTTAAAACAAATTCTTTTGTTATTCTTTAGCTATTAATCATCATCTTTAACAGTCACATATTATATGCCATTTAATAAGTAACAAATCTATTCCTTTGCAGAAAAATGTTTTTTGCCATTTTGACCCCCATTGCAATCTACCCTTACACTACGAATGAGTTTCTAAAGATCACATGAAAGCACCTGGTTCAGACCTTTAGTCCTCATTTACAGAAGGACAGCCTAGAAGACAGGATAACTAAGCATTCACCCTTTGCCTTCCCAAGACTCCGCATTGATCTGCTGTTTATGATTTAGGACAAAGACATGTTTGTTTCAAGAACTCCTTTTTTAATTAGATTCATGAATTTTTAAATTAATTCTTCATGGAAATCACTAAGTTCCTTAAAGGATCAGCTCAAGTGCTGCCTATATGAAGATCTTTCTTGATTTTTCCTAATTGTCAGGGGCCTTATCTTCCTGTCTACACAAACTCAAGAAGGTTTTCAGATGTCAGCAGTTCAGTATATGGTGCTCAAATATGGGGCTCAAAACAAGAAAATAAAACAACCAATTCTCCTGAGGCTTCCTTTGGCCTCTTATCAAATTAGTGAGATTATTGCATTCCTTATGCCCCAAATTATGTTTATTTATTTTCTACACACCCTATTTGTGTAGAATGTGAATGGAGTCACCCTAGCAGACATAAACTCCCTATAATATAGGCCAGGTGTGGGGAACATGCGGCCTCAAGGCCACATGTGGCCCTCTAGGCCCTCAAGTGTGCTCCTTTGACTGAATCCAAACTTCACAGAGCAGATCTCCTTAATAAAAGGATTTATTCTGTAAAACTTTGACTCAAGTCAAAAGGCTGATCACAAGTAATTTGACGTGTTATGGTTTTTTGTGGTTTTGTTAGTGTGTTATTAATATGTAGTTAGCACATTGTGTTTTGTTAGTGTTTTCATTAATGTGTTGTAAGTGTGTGATTGGTATGTTGTTTCTGGTTTTCATTAATGTATCGTTAGCATGTAATTGATTGTGTTTTCCATGATTTTCATTAGTGTGTAATTGGTTGCTGTTTTTGCAGTTTTTCATTAGTGTATAACTGGGATGCTATGTTTTTTGTGTTTTCCATTGTTGTGTTTTTATTATTATATTATGTTCTTATAGTTTTGTTAGCATGTAATAGCCATGTGATTGGTGTGTTATGGTTTTTTTAGTTTTTCATTAGTGTGTAATTGGCATGTTGTGGTTTTCACTAACCTTTTTGCTAGTATGTTGTATTTTTCACTGTTTGTGTTAGTGTGCTGTATGTCGTGGCTTTTATGTTTAACTAGTGTGTAACTGGCATGTGTTTTCACATTTTTGTTAGTATTCTTCATTAGCATGTTGTGTTTTTCTTGATTTTGGTAGCATGTCGTTAGCATCTTTGGTGTGTTGTGGTTTTTGTTAGTGGTTTGAGTTTTTTCATTAGCATGTTAGTGTGTAACTGGGATGTTTTCATGTTTGGTGTGACTTTGTTATCACTTTTCATTGGCATGTTCTTTTTTGCATTTTTTCATTAATGTGCAATTGGTATGTTTTCAATGGTGTGTTGGCACGTAATTGGCCTGTTGTGTTCTCTGATGTTTTTGCATTAGTATGTAATTGGTTTGTTGTGGGTTTGTGAGCTTTTTTGTTAGTATGTAATTGATATGTTGCATTTCCTATTTTTCCATTGGTTGATAATTGGCATGCAATAGGCATGTTGTGGTTTTCATCTTTTTCATTTGCATATAATTGGCATGTTTGGCTGTAGTTGGCAGGTTCTGTTTTCATGGAAAAGTGCTGGTGTGTTGTTGGTATGTTGTTGGTTTTCACATTAAGTGTTAACAGTTATTTGTGTGTAATTGACATGTTGTTAGAGTGCAACTGATGTGTTATTAAATGATGGTAAAGTGTTAAAAGTATGGTGTATAAGTGGCATTTTGTTGGCTTTGACATTTTGGTTTTGGCATGTTAATGGGATGTTGGCTTTGATGTGATGGTGTGTTATTGGCAGGTGTTGGCTTTACAAGATGACGTTGGCATGTTGTTTGCTTTGACATTGTGATGTTGGCATGATATTAGCGTGAATCATGTTCTTGTATATGGAACTTTCTCCTCCTTTCCTTCTTCTTTGACAGATTGCTTATGGGATAGATTTCCTCACATCCCCAAAGCTAAGGATATGACTGTTTACTTGGGGCAGAACAATTATTTCCTATTGCACATATACATTCTGAGACAATACTAGAACATATATTTAATATTTATTTGTGTTTTGATGCACAGAGAAGACATGGGAATCACAGAAGTACAAAAGTGCAAAAAAAATCCCTCCCATACAGTATCCTTGGGATATACCCTTAGCCTAGCCCCTTGAGGTAGCAGTGGGCAACACATTACAGCTAAGTTGTGTGCTTTTTTTAAGCTGCAGTTTTTTATATAACAGGATGTCCCACGGGAAGCTTCTGGACAGAGCCCCATCAATGTGATTGGTACACTTGGAGAATTTAGACATCGAGAGGATTGGGAACTAATGAGGACATTGATGTGCTGGGTAGCTAGGTAGCTGTGACTGATTAATGCAAGCTTCTTTATTTATTCTATATCTTGCAAAAAAAAAAAGCAGTTGTTCTCATTCAGAGATCTTGGCTGTACCCATGAGGCATCCAGAGTCACATCCAGGCTAAAATGCAACATCTGTGGAAGACTGGAATAGAAAGTCTTCACTTGACATTTGAGGATAAATCCAAAACAAAGATAATACAGTTCAGCTGAAAACCATTTTGTTCACCCCTTTCTCAGTAATCATCTAAAAAAGATGTAAGGTGCAAATTCTCCATCTGCCAAATACTTAGTAGACTAGGCATTAGGATGAGCTCCTAGGCATTGGGAAGAGCTAAGCACCACTTTGTAGAGTGAAAAAAGACCTACAAATAACTTTTTCAATAAAGATTCTGGGCTTCTAAGCTAAAGGAGTAGACGCTCTGGGAGATGCTGCCAAGTTTGAAAGGCCTTGAATATGAGAGCAAGGTTGTCCCCTGTCATCTAAGGACCTGCACCACCAAGCTCATTACCCACTGGCTAGTGGGAAGTGGATTTGTCAGCCAGAATAAATCTTAAAGATCATCTCCCAAGTAAATTGTGATCTGTGTCAGTGGAGGGAGTACTTACACCAGTGAAATTATAGATCTCTGAAGGATGCACACACACACACACACACACATACACACACATGCACACAAATATACACATACACACGCACATAGGTGTGAAATATATAGATAGATGTAGGCTGTCAAATCTGTGGTGAAAGTAGAACATTCTCTGTACTATAAGTGCCATTGCTCATCTCTCAACCAAACTTGCACAAAATAAAATCTAAAGGAATAGAGATGGGGGACAGACCTGAGAGGTGTGGCAGAGTTGGAAGCAACAAAGGACTTGAGATGGAAAATGCTATCCACATATATATATATATATATATATATATATATATATATATAATATTTATGACAACTGACAAATATAGTCAAGAACCCAGATCTCTTTAACCTATTCAATGTCAAACATCTAGGATACTGACATCTTTAGGCTTTCATCTAAGTCAACTTCAACAAATCAACTTCAACAGCACAAGACAGGAGTGGAATGAGTTTTCCTTTAAAAAAGATCTAAGATTCCAATGGACAGAAAGTACAGTATGAGTCAACAATTCAATATGGTACCCCCCAAAAAGCTAATGGGAGCATTAAGAGGAGCATTTGTTGCTGTTGTTTAGTCATGTCTGAACATTTGTGACCCCATCTGGGGTTCCTTTAGCAAAGATACTGGGGTGGTTTGCCATTTCCTTCTCCAGCTCATTTTTGCAGATAAGAAAACTGAGACAATCAGGTTTAAGTGGTCACACTGCTAATAAGTGTTTGAGGCTGGATTTTAGGTCTTGACTCCAGGGATAGTGCTCTATCCCTTGTGTTACCCAGCTTCCCAAGAAGAGCATAGTGTCAAAAACTAGGGAAGAGATATTGCCACTGTATTCTTTCCTATTCAAAACACGTATGGAATTCTATGTTTAGCATAGTGACTACATTTTTAAGAAAACTAATGACAAGACAGAGACTGAACAGAAGAGGACAACCAGTTTTTTGAAGAGATTGCATGATCACAAATTTTAAACCAAGAGGGACCGTGGAAGTGATATGATCCAACCTCTTTTTTACAGTAAATGAAGAAACTGAGGCCTAGAGAAATTAAATGACTGGTCCAAGGTCATTTGGTAGTAAATGGCAGAGCCAGGGCTCACATGTAAGTCCTCAGACACTAAATCCAGGACCCTTTTTACATCGCTACACTAGAAGCAGAAGTTGCATTGTTTGAGGATTTGTTAGAGAAGCCAAGGATGCTTACACTGGGAGAGAGAAGGCAAGTGTTTGAAAGGCTATTGTATGGAAGAAGAAATGGTCACTCTACCAACAAGAATTTATTAATCTATGTGTCAGGTACTTTGTTAAGGGCTAAGTATATAAAGAAAGCAAAAAGAGTTCCTGAACACGAGGAGAAAGGTGAGTGACAATACAGAAATAGGTACATACAAGATTCACACAGCATAGAAGAAGGCCTGTAGACTTTTTCTGCTTGGTCCTAGACTAATGACCTTGGAATAAAAAATGGAATTTGAAGAGGGGCAGAGAAGATTGGACTGCTGCTGCTGCTGCCACTGCACCATTGGGGCAGGGGAAAATTGGTCTACTTATTCTGAAAAGCCACTTGGAACTATGCCCAGAAAGTTACCCAACTATGCATACCCTTTGACCTAGCTATTCCATTACCAGGTCTATAGCCCAAAGAAAGCAGAGAAAGAGAAAAAGAATTTATATGTGCAAAAATATTTATAGCAGTTCTCTTCATAGTAGCTAAAAATTAGAAATTAAGGGGGTTTTCTGTTGGGGAATAACTACAGAAAATGTGATACATGGATATAATGGAATATTACTGAGCCACAAGAAATGATGCAATTTCAGAGGACACTGGGAAAACCATGAAATAATGCAAAGTGAAGTGAGAAGAACTAGGAGTACAACTTACACAATTACAACATTACAGTGTAAAACTGTTTTGAACTACTTTGCATCTTGGATCAATACAATAATAATCTTCAATTCCAAGGAATGAAGATGAACCTTCCGCTCACCTCCTTGCAGAAAAGTGAATGTAAAATGCGAAGGAGGCATACATCTTGGGACTAAAATGAGAATTTGTTTTATGAGACTATGTAGACATATATTAAGAGATTTATTGGAGGGGTATTTTTCATTCACTCAATGGTAGGAGTGTAGTGGGAGGGACAGATTAATTTTAAAAAATGTGTTAATTGATAAAAAAGAAAACATTGGGAAGTCCAGAACAGCATATTTCCTTTGCCAATGAAGTTGGAACTTGGAAAAACAGAAGCCAAATCAGTTCTTTGGCTTTATAAACATTAATAAACTGCCCCACTTGACTTTTGCCTGGACACTGGACTCCGAAAGAGAGTGAGGCTGCCTGGCTTTTTGAAACTCTGCCTCGCTTAAATCCATAGTTATGTCATCAGTCTCTTTCATGAATGAAGGATGAACAATTAACTGCCCCACAGTATGGTGGTGAATGGGTGTGTATTTATGGCTGGTATTTTACATGTGAATGATTACTTCAGCAATGTCAAGCAGTCAGTAAGCATTCATCAAGTACCTACTGTGTGCCAGGCACTGTGCTGGGAGTACAAAGAAAGGCAAAAGACAGCCTCTGCCCTCAGGGAGCTCACAATCCGATGGGGGACGAAAACCTGCAAACAAGAATAAATAGGAAATAACTAACAGAGGGAGGCACAAGGATTGAGAGGGTTTGGGAAAGGAGGTCTGGAGAAGGTAGGGTTTTAGCTGAGATTTGAAGGAAGCAGGGTGGGGGGCAAAGATAAGGAAGAAGAATGATTAGTAACTTGGAAAATTAAGACAATTACATATTTGAGTTACAGGGAAATCATCTGATTAGATCTAATTAGATGGCTTTACAGATGAGGAAACAGAGACTCAGAGATGTGCAATAGCTTGCTCTGGGCACACACCCTGCCTCCCATCTTTCTGGGCTTCTTACACCTTCCTTTCTGACGAACACTCTTCTATCCAGTGACGCTGGCTGTTCCATAAACAGGATACTCAGTCTCTTGACTCTTGACATTCTCTGGCTGGCCCTCATCCCTGGAATGCTCTGTCTTCTCTCTGACTACTGACCTCCCTGTCTTCTTTTATGTCCCAACTAAATTCCTATCTTCTACAGGAAGCCTTCCCCAAGTCCTCTTAATTCTAATTCATTACCTCTTCTAATTATGTCCAATCTTCCATGTATATAGTATGCTTTGTACATATTTATTTCCATGTTCCCTCTCCCATTATGTTAAAAGTTCCTTGAAGGCAGGAAGATTTGCATCTCCAATATTTAGCACAGTGCCTGGGACACAGTAACACTTAATAAATGTTGATCGGTTGATTGATTGACACTGCAAGTTAGTGATTGAACCAAGACTTTAGAGATCTTGTTCAAATCACTCATGTTACAATGACGGAAACCGCCCCACTGTATGGTCATGAGGCCAAGAGGAATGAATTAAGTTATTCAAATCAAACAGAGGTGTGGGTAGGGCTAGGATTTCTGGCTCTAAGTGAACTCTTTCCACTACACCAAAGTTCATATATCCCTGAAGAAAGTCATTCATGATGATTATATTTTTGGAAACTGGCCTCCTGAGAAAGGTTAGAAAGCAAGGTTAGTTAAAAGGATTTAGAGACTACTCTAATTAAAGCAATTAGAAAAGATATATAAATTCTAGAGAACCAGGCAAAAGCACACACAAGGAAGCCAATGGAAAATGTCTCTAAGCCTCAACTCTTTCTATCTATTAATATTATTAATATTAGTAAGATTCACTTTAGGCAATGCTTTGTAAACTTGGAAGTTTACGAAGTGCTTTCTTCACAACAACTCTGTAATATAGGTAGTATAAATGTTATAACCCCTCTTTTACCAATGAGATAAATGGGGCCCAGAGATGTTGTGATTTTCCCAGGGACTCAAAGCTAAAATCCAGGTCTTCTGATTCCAAGACCAGTACTCTTGGCACTATGCCTGTGATGGTTTAACTTATAATTAACTTAAATAAATGTGGCCTCCCTAGTCTCAGTGGAGGATTATCCTCACAAAGGCTGGCCTTCACATATGTGCTGCTGTCTAATGACTTACTGCAAAGACCTGCACAGGAAATAAGGGGAAGGAGAGGAGAGGAGAGGTGCTCCCAAATCTAAAGCTATCAGAAAAAGTCCAGCTCTCCCACACAAGAGCAGCAAAGGCAAGACGTCTGCAGCCATCGGTGACTCTATTTGCTGTCCTTTTTGACTAACTTATAACCAGGTCTTCTTAAAGCTGGAAATGACTTAGGCCAGTTCCCTCAATTTACAGGGGAAGGGAGGGAAAAGGAAGAAGGAAAGGAGGGAGAGAAGGAAGGGAGGAGGAGGAGGAAGAGAAGAAAAGGAGAGAAGAAGAAGGGAGAGAGGGAGGAAAGAAGGAATGGAAGAAAGGAGAAAAGGAAGGAAGGAGGAAGGGGGGAAGAGAAGAAAGGAAGAAAAATAAGTATTTGTTAAATGTTTACTATATTCCAGGCACTGTGCCTAAGCATTTTATGAATACTATCTCATTTAATCCTCACAACAACCCTGAGAGGTAGGTGATACTATTCTCTCCATTTTACAATTGAGGAAACTTAGACAGTCAGAAGTTAAACAACTTTCCCAGGGTCACATTGCTATTAAGTTGAACTCAGGTCCTACTGACTCCAGGCATTTTGCTGCCTAGCTGCCTACTGAAGACCCAGAAGTGACTTACCTGAGGCTGCACAACAGAAGCAGTGACAGTGGTGGTGAGTGTCAAGTAAGCCCAGCTAAAGCTGCTGGACACCAGTATCTGAATTCACAGTTTAGCCAGTCTAAAGAAATGAAATCTCCCTTCCAGTTTCCTTCCAATATGAGGATTACATAATTACATAGTGCTGCATAATTACAAGTGCTATTCCCATTAGTAGTGGTGGTGATAGACAGAGAGCCAGTCAGGGTCAGGAAGCCCCTGGATGTAAATGTCACAAGTGTTATTGTGTG